>JALIHJ010000069.1:5000-80029 GCA_022984795.1 Fabrea salina | reverse complement strand
AACACCCTAACACCCTAACACCCTAACACCCTAACACCCTAACACCCTAACACCCTAACACCCTAACACCCTAACACACCCTAACACCCTAACACCAACACCCTAACACCCTAACACCTCTAACACCCTAACACCCTAACACCCTAACACCCTAACACCCTAACACCCTAACACCCTAACACCCTAACACCCTAACACCCTAACACCCTAACACCCTAACACCCTAACACCCTAACACCCTAACACCCTAACACCCTAACACCCTAACACCCTAACACCCTAACACCCTAACACCCTAACACCTAACACCCTAACACCCTAACACCCTAACACCCTAACACCCTAACACCCTAACACCCTAACACCCTAACACCCTAACACCCTAACACCCTAACACCCTAACACCCTAACACCCTAACACCCTAACACCCTAACACCCTAACACCCTAACACCCTAACACTTAACACCCTAACACCCTAACACCCTAACACCCTAACACCCCTAACACCCTAACACCCTAACAACACCCTAACACCCTAACACCCTAACACCCTAACACCTAACACCCTAACACCCTAACACCCTAACACTCCTAACACCCTAACACCCTAACAATAAAGTTCAAGTTTACTTTAAAGGTCTTAAGTTCTCGGGTGCTGCTGTAAATCCAATGCTTTTGAGAAAAGTAAACAATTAAGTGCTAAAGACTTAGACTTTAAAAAGAGGTTCTGGGATCCAGTTAAGCTTTCTAACGGAGCCGAAGCTAGCTTAGAAGCTATTACTTTTAAAGGAACTGAATCCACATGCATTCAGTCTATTGACTCTAGTTACTTTGAGTGCAGAAACTGTTTATTTGAGCAGAACTCAGATTTTGCTATCAAGGCTGAAGGGAAATCAGACTTTTTACCTAGAGTCAAATAAGTTCATAAACAATGCAGCTGAAGGGGAATCAGGGTTGATCATGTCTTACTCGACAAAATATGAGCACTATCAAAGACTCAGTGTTTTCCAACAACTATGTGAAGAGTTATTCTGTAATATCCAGCATTATCTCAGATATGAGTATTCAAAACGTAACATTCAGCGGAAATTCGGGGGAATACCCAGGCATCTATGGAAGTATTTCGAGTTTTACATTTCAAACTCTACTTTTAGAGACCAACAAGGTTATACTGCTCCTTTTAAAGTCCATCCAAAGCTTTAGCATTAAAGGAAGTTCTTTCATCAATGGGAGTTCTCAAACCAACGGAGGAGCTATTTACGCGTCTGAAAGTACAGTTTCAATCGAAAACAGCAAGTTCACTGGGACCAGTGCTGAGAAAAAGGAGGAGCCATTTATGCTATGCTCGATTCTACTCTGATTATAATCAACTCAGTGTTTGAAAATACTTACGCGCTGTTTGAAGGAGGAAGCATATTATACGACAAAACCTACTTGTATTTTGGAAGTTCTAGGATTTACAACTCCTCAAATAGTGCTTTGTGGGGAAGCTACGCAACAGGAACTTATATAGCCAATTCAGTTTTTGAAAAGTGTTTTGGGTTATACGGGGGTGCACTTGTAATACGAGTCACAGTTCTCAAAAATCGAATACTCAAGTTTTAAGAACTGCTTTAGTAGTATAATTGGAGGAGGGGTTTTTTAGGTTCGAGAATCATTTTTACGAAGGCCAGTACGTAGTTTCTAAAACTGTTTGTTCACTAGTAACAATTCTACTCGACGGAGGTGGAGTCCACTCCAAAAAACGTAGGACTTAAAATACTGAACTCCACCTTTTCTTTTAACAAAGCTGAAAGTGGAGCAGGACTGCACTTGGAGTTCGCCTGATAAAAAAGGGGCTTTTAGAAGTTTCTGTTGTTTGTTTGACTCAAACATAGCTTCAAAGCAAGGAGATGTTAAGTGGGACAATTATAGCCCAAGTTCATTAATAATGTGTTCATCAACAACAGCGCTACTTATGGAAGCAAGATAGCTTCCTTGGAGTAGCACTTAAGAACCTAAGTAACTAGCTACTACATTTAATCTTACTTAGTAACCTATTTAAAGTAACTATGTTGTACCAAGGACTTACTAAGAACTTTATGAGAAAAGCACTAGTCAAGCCTTACTTTGATACTGCTAAACAAAATACTCCATAGTTAGAGTTAATCTTGCCATTATATTAAAAAATAAAAATCAGTCAATTATTGTTTTCCCGGGGCCCCATAATTATAATCTATTCCTTATGGTAAAGCACAAAATAGTCCAAACAAAGCTAAATTTTGAAAAAAACCCCAGTTTTACTCCAGCTAGAGACCAAGGCAGTCACGCAAATGCACATCATGCAGTGGGTCAGGCGCTTTAGTTAGCTGTGCTGTGTGCAGCGAAGGATACCACTTGCAGTGTGCAGGAGAAACCGAGTCCTCAATAGGGATTTCGTGGGCATGCTTTTCGTGTGCCCAAACTTGGGAACAGAAGTTCGAAGACGAAAACGATCACAGCACCTCTAAACAGAACAGCCAAAAGGCAAAACTAGTCCAGAAAAAACCCTTAAAAGGCTACTGAGTAGTGAAAAAGAAAGCAGTTCAGAAGGTTCGAAGCCAGACACCCTGAGTTGGTCAAAGGAGGCACATTACTCCCATTGAAGATTCACTTAGTTGATAAAGAGTTACATCGGAGAAAACACAGCCCCAAATCCCACTTTAAGGCACTCTGAGGGTGGGAGGAAATCTTAGGAGATTTGCTGTATATTTGTGATTTTGTGTGGTGTTTTGGGAGTACTTGGAATGAAAGGAGTTGGACACGAAACTCTGTACCAAGCTTTGAAAGAAAGCACTGAGACTGCTGTGTTCAGAAACTACTTTGGGGCTGGGTGAAACCTGTAGTTGTGACTTTGTTGAAAAGAAAACATGGATAGGTCCTAATTACTCACGGGTTGTTCTACTTAACTTCTAGAGCCCAAAAACTAGTTGCTTTCCTAAGCTTCTGCAGAACTCCTATTTAACCTTCCTTGAAGCAATTTTGTCTTTCAAGGGCTACGAAGACATTACACAAGACTTACTGCCGCATTCTTTAAGAAAGAAACTAAGTCAGTACCCTGTTTCTGCCTGGATGTTTTCTAACTACTCAGTAGGTGATAGTTACAACTACTTAGTGTTGTGCTGCATCTTGGCTGAGTCGGCTGAGTTTTACCAAGAAATCAGCAGAAGGAATGAAGCTCAGTATTCATTCGCAAGAAGAAACAAGAAATTAGGTCTAAAATTAGCGGTGGTTCTTCTTCTGAGGGATTTTTGTTGAGTTTAAAGGTGTTCCAGGCACCTGACAAAACAGGCACTGGCTACCCCTTCTCAGGTTCAAGGAGTGACTGCCCTATTACGAGTCAGACTCAGGAGAGGGTGTTCTAGTTGTGTGGGATGCTCAAAAGGCTGTGTGAGTGGGCAGAGCACTGTAACTTGTGCAAGGATGAACTGTGCCATAAGTGTGATACCTTTGGGACTGGAGCAGCGAATGCAAAACTAACGCTGGTGACTCCTCTGAACTTGCCAATGTGATACAGGCTACTTCAAAGCCTTGGATGAGTGTGCTGAGTGCACTACCAACTGCGATGCTTGCACTTCCTTCCGATTTCCATCATTGTACCGATTGCAGTTCTGGTTACTTGTTGATTGAAGGAGATGTCACCTCATTCCCGCCCTACAGGCTACTCTGATGTGTCTGAACTTGTACGACCTCAGACAGCTTTGTGTTCCACCTACAACCTCACGCTATTCAAGACACTGTCACAGACACCAATCATCCATTCCAGTGCAGACAGGCAAAGACACTTCCTTCTACCCCACTGCAGACTCCACAGATCCTATCTACCAAAGACAGAGGGCATTATTTCACAGGCACTTCCTACATGCAACTACCGCCTCTTACACTGGAACTGCTTCTCCTTTGTTGGCCCTGGGACCTGAATTCACTCTGGACAACGACTAGACCTGTTAGCCAAGGCACTCTCATCCTGCCAAGAAGACTCTTCTACTGTGCCTACTAAACTTGAAGTTGGGCTATCTTCCATGAAGACTTACGTAGACCTAGACATAACTGGGTACACTACTCAGACAGATACTCAAGCACTTACTAAAGGATGGAACTTCTTAGCTGTGAAGACTTATCTAGACTCTGCAGTTCCTGAGTTCAAACTCTCTTTGTTCTTAAACAACACCGAAACACTCCAACACAGCTTAGGAGAAAACTGGTTGGAGGACCTAGAGTCAGGGTTCTTGTTTACACAGGAGCCAAACACTAGACCAAAGCACACTTACCAACTTCTACACTGGGTTTCTTTGGGAAGTAAGAATTTACAACTCAAACAAAGATCCTACTACTCTATTGGAGTCCTCCAACTGTGACTTCTGCAGTTTCTGTCCTATAGACAACCAAGACTACGCTTACCCAACTGCCTTACAACTGACTTGGAATGGAAGTGAGTGTGTGGAATGACTTGAGTGCACAAGTGGATGCTCTAGACAACACACTTGTAACTTGTGTATAAACTCCTTGTGCATAAAACTGCAGTAGCTTTGAAGAAGGAGACTGTAGTGAGTGCAAGGCTAATGCCTCTGGAAACCCTTGTGTATGCGACCCAGGCTATGGTTTGGGAGCGACTCAATTTAACTTGTGTCGAGTGGCCTTTGAATTATGCCCGCTAACAAAACAACAGGTGTTACTGTGTAGATGGCTACTTCAATAGAGACTCCAAGGGAATAAACTGCCAGCCATGCCTTAGAATGCTCTCAATGCTCTCCTTTGGACCTAGACTGTGTAGACTGCCAAGTAAAAACTCAGTTAGGATTCTCTTGAGACTGCGTGTGTCCACTACACTCAAGCTTTTCAAATCAAGAGTGTGTATGTCAAGAAGGTTACTTTTTAGACCAAACTGTTCCTGAATGCAATCAGTGCCACTACTCCTGCAAAACTTGTTCAGGTCCAGAATCCACGGACTGCCTTTCATGAAGATTCTTACTACACGAAGACGGAACCTGTGGACCTTGTCCTGAGGAACATACTTAGAACGAACTGAGTGTTTAGAATGCATGGACTTATGTGCAACTTGTTTAAGTGGGAAAAGAATGCACAGAGTGCATAGAAAACGCATCATTTAACTCAAGCAACACCTGTGAGTAACCAAGGCTACTTCTCCCAAAGCGGGTTCTGCGAAAGACAACTATTCTACGCCAACTTAACTGCAGCAGAAGACAACACTCTGACTCTAACTTTCTCTGAGATTCCTACTTCCCAACTAACACCAACTGACTACACAAATCTACCTGCAAACAAGTCAATTGGGAGTTCAGCTACTCAAAGAGGGATGACTACAAGTTTGAGCTCAGTTTCCAATCTTACGTGTCTGAAGGAGAACTGGCCTGCTTAGAGTTTACTAATGCTTCTGGAGTAGTTAGTGAAACCAACTCTATTCTGGAAGACAAAATACTGCAAGTACAACTTTACGAGTATGATCCTTCAGCTGAAGAAGCCAAACAAGCTGAAAGCCAAGCTCAAACTACAGCCTCTGCAGCAACAGCAATATCTGGAATTTCAGGTGTGTTCAATCCCAATCCTTCAGGACTGTGGGCTACTATGAACACTATCTAGATACTGACCTATATTCCTCTGACTACCAACCCACTCACTCCTAGAGTCAGAGGATTCTTCAAGGGGCTCAATACATTGAAAAGCATGATTCCCAATGTCTTTGACTTGTTTAACTTCGAAAGCAGGCCTAACCCCAACTACTACTCCAAAGACTACGGTTATGAGTCTTACTTGTTTCTCGAAAACTCAGGAAAAGACTTGACTGTACTCATGTTTCTACTAGCTCTGTGGCCTGTCATCTTGCTATTGTCCAAAATACCCAAGATCAAAGGAGTCTGTGAAAAACTGCTGACCAAGTACAAGTATGGAGTCCTTATTCGGTTTTGGATTCAAACTTACTTGGACTTGGTTATCTCTTGCTTCATTCAGCTCTACTCTGTAGACTCAATAGCAAGAGAAGTGGTCAGCAACTTCATTCCAGCAGTTGTACTGGGAGTACTCCTAGTAGTCACTCCAGGTGCAATAGTAGTCTTTTGCAGAAAGAATCAAACTACAATCAAAGAATCACAACAG
This sequence comes from Fabrea salina, assembly GCA_022984795.1. NCBI lineage: Eukaryota > Ciliophora > Heterotrichea > Heterotrichida > Fabreidae > Fabrea > Fabrea salina. The sequence continues at coordinate 73,895 of JALIHJ010000069.1, read as the reverse complement.
GAGTCAGAGGAATCAGAGACCTACAAAAACTACAAGTCACTCTTCTATGAATTCGATTGCACAGAGAGATTCGAAGCTAGTTATACCTACGCTTTGTTTGCTCTTGTGAGACTACTGTTAGGAGTCAGTCTCATTCTACTGACAAACTTTCCCTACACACAAGCCACCATCAACACTGTTCTGATGGCTGTGTTTGCTGTGTTTCTGTTAGTAGTGAGACCCTACAAAGACAAACTCCAGCAACTAGTCTCTGTGGTTGTAGAAACAGGAGTGTTTGTGGTCTACCTAGTTGTGATGTACTTCTTGAGTGACTGGGGAGGCAAGTACAAAGCAGAGGAAGCAGTCATCTACTTAACTTATGCACTCATTGGACTGCGGACTCTGTTTGTTGCTGCAGGTGCACTCCAGGCCATAGCCAAGTTCATCAAAAGGAAGTGCCAGAGGACTCGAGTAGTTTCAGAAATAGTTAAAACTCGATTCCATAACACTTTTGAGAGTCAAGTAGACAACTCACTTTTTGTCAAGACCCACCAAGTTCAGAGTCCCAATTAGAATAGTAACTTTTAATTGCGAACTCAAATAGTAGTTGAAATAATAAAAGTCTAGACTATCAGCACGAGGAATTCCCTGGCGATGCCGCTTAACTTTAGAGTTCGGTGGGATCTGGCGCATTAGGGATAGTATGGCTGATAGCAATCATATAAGTCTAATCCCTTAAATAGTCACAAAAAGATAAAGTCTAAGATGAATAATTTCCCATAGGTATTAAGTGGTTCATCTTTTAAAACAACAGAATTTATTGTTTTGACATGGGGATTATTTTATTTAGCTGCAGAGTAATGTGAAACAATTTCTAGTTGTCGAAGAGTCCTTCCCTATCAATGCCCGTTGTAAGATGCGACTCTGCATAGACTTCTGAATAACTTGAGTTTTTAGCCTAAATATGGGTAAAAAGGGTTGTTGAAGAAATTCAAAATGGATTTCCTTGAACTTTAATAGGAATAGATTAGCAATTTAAATCAAGTCTTTGAGTTAATAATTATTCAAATAACAAAAGGCCCAAGGGCTCGATAAAGTAATAAATAAATAAATAATTATTCAAATAGTTTTTGGTTAGTATTTTGTTAATATTGGTGGGCTACTTAAACACATTAGTCCTTAAAGTAGCTAACTAACTTGAAATCAGTTGAATGCTCTCTAAGTTTTCTACTAGAACTGTAGAGTGATCAAGTAGAAATTAACCTGCAACTTACAACTTTGGGTTAGTGAATTAGGTTGTTGAATAAATTCAAAATGCACGAAACCCTCTTTTATCGCATTTACAGGAAAGTATTTTTAGCTCTAAAACCAATGCTGAGTGGTGTTTGGCTTAGCTAGAAGTAAGTAATTAAGTAAAGTTAAGGTAAGATGGAGAGTTAACAAATATGATTGTGTTGTTGCTAGAATTATGCCAAGCTGTGAGTGTGACTGAAATAGCCACTCCTAACAAGGGGACTACTGATTCCCAAGACTTCTATGGGCTGAGTAGCCTGTACTTGTTTGGGGACTTCGCAGGTGACTTGGATAAGAGTAATTACCAAGTGAAGTTAGGTTTAAAGGACTGCGAAATACTCTCTGTTAAGGTAGATGAGATTGAATGTCTCATTCCTCCTTGGGATGGGAGTTATGAAGAATACCCTAACCTAAAAGTGCTGTACAACTCTGGGGAAATACACTCGGAGAGCAGTTCGTTTAGATGGTTTTGGCCTAATCCCATAATGAGGCTAGTAACAAGTGAAGGAGCTGCTGGAGACACTATTGGCCTGGATTTTATTGCTGAGGAAAGCTTTAAAGACGATATTCACTACTTGAAGATAGAAGGACTAGAAGTGGCATTTGAGAGTGAAGTTGTTGAAAACTCTGATCCTTACATTCTGAATGGAGTAGTAGGTAACAATGTGCATGGAGACCAGAGTATGAAGTACAAGCTAAGAGGCAGAATAAGAGCACTATACTGGACAGGAGGCTACACACTAGAGGGAGAACAATACTGGTTCAGAACTTTAGCTGCAGTTGAAACAGTCTCCTTCAACTCAGAAGACGGAATTCAGGCTACAATCACTGGCAAGTCTTTCCTTAGTGACACTTCCAGAGTCCAGGTAGAAGTGGATGGGTCTCAGTGCCAGGTCACTCAAGCAACCTTCAACACTATCAAGTGTAGTAGTGCATCTTACTTCAACTTAGAGAACAGAGACTACTACCAAGGAAGTGCAGGGCTAGTGAGAGAGACTTATACTCCAGGCAACATTAGAATCCAAAGCAAGTTAATTGAGAAAACAGTCATTCCTTCAGCAACTATCCTTACAACCATGGATGACTATGACTCACTCATCTACGGACTCTTCAAGCCACCAAGGAGAGGAGACTATGTATTCTACACTTCTTTCAGAGGAAGTGTTAGAGTATACCTAAGCACTGACTCCAACCCTCTCAACAAGCAAGAGATAATCAACTCAAGTCAGGAGTCAGACGAGCATAGCTACTTCGTTTGGGGAGAGAATCAATCAAGCTCTATGGCTCTGGAAGAAGGAAAGTCCTACTACTTAGAAGTGGAGCACCATAGTTCAGGAGGAAGGAACTCCTTTTCTCTTGGAGTAGAAATGCCTGGGGACGGGCAGAGGAATGGATTTCCTATGATCAAGAGGTTGGATTTGGACTCCAATAGTCTTGATACTAACAATCGTCCCTTTGTTTACAAAGGAGAAAATAAGAGAGTAGGACTATTCAACCCTGCAGATTGCACTTCAAACAACTACTTTTATCAAAATCGCATAAGCAGGACCTACTTCAACTTGTATGTTTACTGCCACAATAACTACCTCTACGCTCTTCTTCCAAGCTACATGAATCCCAGCCCTTCTGACCTAAAGTTCAAACTCAACGATGGCACTGAAGTAGAGGGAGAAACTCTGCGAGAAGCTTCCACAGACTCCCAATTCTGGTTTGTGATCCCTTCTGACTTCTTAAGAACCTATGAAAACAAGCCTCAACTCAGAGTCTGGATAGACAACAGACTCACTACATGCAGAGGAGACTGTTCCTTCACTGACCAATACTTGCCTGTAATCAGAAGCTTCTCTGAGAGTTCAGCACTAGTAACCATTACTGGAGAGAACCTTCCAACTGATATTTCTAAGCTAGAAGTCAAGCTAGGCTCTAATGTATGCAGAATCTTGTCTGCTTCGGCTTCTTCAATACAGTGCCAATTAGATTCTTACACTGAAGGGGATTACCAACCCCAGATAACTTACGGAGGAGGCACTTACACTGTGCCTATGGATCCAAGCATTGACTACTACGTTTCTCTGACCTGTCCTGATAACTGCTTTAGATGCTTTCTTGACCAGTGCTTACAATGCAATTTCGGGTACAATCTGTTTGAAGGAGACTGCATTTTTTGTGCTGAAGAAACTTACTTTGAGTCTGGCAGTTGTTTAACTTGTCCTAGTCTCTGTACAAATTGTGAATCAGAGGAAGTATGCACTAGTTGCATTGAAAATTCATCTTTAAATCAGAATTCTACCTGTGAGTGCAATCCTGGTTTTAAAACTGAAGGTTGCCAGAAAAGCTACTTCTACGCAAACTTAGAAGTCAAAGAAGACAACTACTTAAACTTAACGTTCACAAGTCCACCTAACAAGGATTTAACTACTGAGGACTACTTAATTCTGCTACAAGACACAAGCACTACTTACTCAACAGAGAAAAGGTCCAACAGAACTTACTTCACAAGCTTCAAGTTCAAAAACTACGTAGAAGAAGGTCAGCCCTTTACTCTGAAGTTCATTTCTGAACTCAGAGACGTAGATGAAAGGTTTCTTTTCAACGAAACTTTAAGTGGAAGGTTCTACTCATACAACCCAGAAACTAGTCAAGTAAAGCAAGGAACTAGAACTGGTCAAAGTGCAGTGGGACTAGCATTTGGTACAAGTCTAGCAGTTGCCTTCTTAAACCCCAACCCATCTAGTCTGTGGTCTTTAATCAACACTGTGCAGATACTGGCCTTGATTCCCATTTCCAAGAACAAACTAACTCCAGTGCTAGTTGGATTCTTTTCTTCTTTCAATGAAGTGGTGCCTATTCCTAGCCCTTTTAAACTCCTCCAAGAAAAAACTCCTAACAATCACAGTAACTCCTCTGACTATGGGTTTGAGTCTAGCTTGTTCCTCACCAATGCAGGCAACTCGCTTTCTGTGATGATCCTTATTCTAGTGTTATGGCCTGTAGTTTGGGGACTGTCAAAGTGCAAAGTGAAGGTTATTCGCAAAAAGTTCACTAAACTTCTGAGTGAGTACAAGTACGGAGTGTTCATTAGGTTCTGGATTCAGTCCTACCTTGAGATTTGTTTGGCAGTTTTGATTCAGTTGTGGAACTTCAGTGCTGAACCACTGGCCATTGCTAACTGGGTAGTGGGAGTGGTCTTTGGAGTATTTTTTCTAGTGTCTCCTGTTTTGGTGCTTAGTTTCATTGCTAAGAAGCCTGAACAGATTACAAGACTCAGTGAAGAGTCAGCTTTTTACGGAATGTTTGGGTCCTTGTTTTATGAGTTCGATGTTAAAGGAGGTAAGTTTGGTAGGTACTTTTACGTCTTTTTTGTGCTGAGAAGACTGCTTTACTGCTTGAACCTTATGTTGATGGGTGCTTTTCCAGTAATGCAATCACTCATCAATATCTTCTTGGCCTTGGGGTCTTTAGGTTACTTAGTTGCTGTTAGACCTTACTCTGAAAGAATTCTGCAAGTTACAAACACTGTTTCTGAACTAGGTTGTTTTGCAGTGTTTGGACTGGCGAACTACTTTTTGGGAGAAGACCTTAACTACGAAAAACAAGTTGAAGAAGTTATAATCTACACTACACTAGCAGTGATGGGAGTCCAAGTGTTGGCTTCTGTTCTGATCTTCTTCCAGACAATTGCTGAGTTAGTGAAACGGAGAAGGACCCGTAACAATGCAATCGTTCAAGAACTGCAAATTGAAGAAACTAACAGTAACTCAAAAGCTCTAGAGTTCTTCAGAGGAAGAAAAGTGAGGACTTAGTGTTAAACTATTAATTTTTTCTTTTTAGAGAGTAGCTGTTATTTGTCTCTTGGTTTGAATCTTCTTTGACTTAGTTGTTGTCTTTAGTGTAAAGCAGAATAAGTAATCAAACGCTGAATCGAGATGCTTTCCAACAGAAAAGCACTTAAGCAAATAGATTCTATAGCAATACCTTTTGATTGAAATTTCTATGAGCCAGGGACTAGGAGTCCTTCGTTATCAAAGACCCAATTCTGTATAGCCTGTAATGAGGCATGTCTTTGACTAACTTGAATTTTAGGGGTTGTTGAAGAAATTCCAACCAAACTCTAAAACTGAGTGACTTCGACCTTTACACTCAGAACAAGTCCATTGGTTTGAGTTCACCATGAATACTCTAAACACTGCTAAGTATGAACTCGACCTAGACTTGAACTCCTACGTGAAAGAGGGAGAAATCATACTTCTGGAGTTTAGGTCCTAACTACTGAGTGAGTCTAAATTCCTGCTTGAGTCCCAAACTCTGCAAACTCAACTCAGTTTCTTCAATCCAGACGACCAAACCACTCAGCAATCTCAAGATACTGCAAAAACTATAACTTCTATAGCCACAGGAGTTTCAGGAGGAGCTGGACTGTTGAGTTTCAATCCTTCAGGAGTTTGGCAAGTAGTTAACACTATTCAAATCCTCACCTACATTCCAATCAGCAGCAACCCACTGACTCCTACTCTCAGAGGACACTTTAAAGGACTGAGTCTTTCGGAAAGGATTCCTAGAGTCATCAACTGCAGTCCAGACAGCACCAGCCCAAACACTCACTACTACTCAAGAGAATACAAATTTGACTCCAACCTATTTATGCTGAATGCAGGTGGAAGTATTACTATTCTACTAGGGCTGCTCGGATCATGGGTCTTGGTTTGGGTTATTTCTAAGGTCGGAGTTAGATGCATTCAAATAGGTTCCAACTTTGTTCTGAGTAAATTCAAATTCAGTATACTTATTAGGTACTGGATTCAAACCTACCTTGACTTGGCTATTCCTTGTCTCATCCAATTCACTTCACTGCCCCAAGTTAAGATAGAAGTAGTTTCGAGCTTCTTAGTTGGGTGTTTGTTCTTGATTCTCTTGGCAGTTACTCCACTAACTCTAGCTATCTTTCTTAACTCCAACAAAGACCAAGTGCAGTCAGACTCAACTGAGTCTGAGTTCTACAAAACTTGGGGAAGCTTATTCTACGAGTTCAAGTGTGATACAACTATGAGGACCCTCACCTACCCAGTCTTCATTCTCAAAAGACTCCTGTTTGCAGCTAGCCTCATACTGCTAAGTGAGTTTCCACTAGTTCAGGGAGTAGTTAACTTACTACTGATGCTGGGATTTCTGGTATTCTTAGTAGTTGTTAGACCTTACAAAGACAAGGTTACTCAGGCAACATCCTTCATTGTAGAAACTGGAGTAACTCTGATCTTTGGACTAGTACTTTACTACCTACAACAAGACTTAGAGGGCTGGGGAAGCACTCTAGAAACAGCCATACTGTGGATCTCAAGCGGACTCATGGTGATCCAGTCCCTAGCAGTTGTAGTAGGACTCATCCTGAAACTCCACTCTTGCTGCAAAAAGAAAGCAACCCCAGTAGAAAACATAAGCACCCAACAAAACATTACAAGTCCATACGAAGAAAACAAGGAGTCTGTCTCAAGTCCGAATCTTGTTGAAGACAACCACAAAGTCCCTGATTTTGGCATAAGTAAGCATAAAGATTAAATAACTTAACTGAAGACAATTCAAAGAAATAGCCTTAACTAGTTAAGTCTGTCTTAAGGTTCTGAGTGATTTCCAAAGTTGCCTTCAATCTTTCATTACCAATAGTCAGCAGCTTAAGCATTAACTTCAATTTATACTCCGATTCTATCCTTTTAAGCCTTCTTAGTTCTTGAGTAGTTTCTGGAAGTGAGACGCACCCTTATGGCTTTGCTATCACTCCCTGAGACTACAAACTGCTTATCACTTGAAATGGCACTTTGGCTGGGTCTGAATAAGCTACACTCTAACAGTGAACCCACTACTTATTATGGCCTCTCAGAACTCGAGTAGTTAGACTCCAAATCCTCATTGTATTGCTCCAACTACCACACAAATGCATTGGTCTCTGCTAGAAATAACTAGAAGTCCTCACTTCCGCTAAAAATTATCCTAGGTCCACTCGCCTCACCTAAGACTCAATAATAAACAATTCAGGGCTTTCTTACTGTTTAAGAACCACTCATTAGCTGGTGCCCTCCAGCAAGACAATTTGGGCGGGATATTACAAGTGCCCAAGTAACACCTTAAACCAGAACCACTAGGTACCTCAATTAACTAGTTGTGATAACTTTCATCCAGACACAGATGGGGTACTTGTACAGTATATTATAAATTCAATCCATATTAATTCCTAATTCAAACGAAATAATTATGGGCCAATCATGCACTAAAAGGTCAGAAAACAAAAACACTCTTGCAAGTGTTCCCGAGCCTACTCTGATAAGGCTTGAAAGCACTTTGATCATTGACTACACTTCAAACGACTCCTTTGTGAGTCTCAAAGCTAACTTAAGTAAGTTCTACCTACTTAAGATAGAGTGCTACAAGCTAACTGAAGCTAAGAACCCCAAAAACTCTCTTTTGAGAGTAGAGTTTTTTGACTCAAGCAGTCAACAAGTAGAGGAACCTTTGATGGTGATAGTTGAGAAAATCCAAGAGGAACTACTAATCCATATTGGTTCCCAAAACATAATTGAGGACCTGCAAAAAAACCAAAAGCAGTGCATCAGTTTTGTGTACAAGCCTAAATTCACTCTGAACACCATGAGTCTGCCTGAACTTGTAGACGAGCTCTTTTGCACCAACTACTACAAGAAAGGCTCTGACCCCGGAAAGAGCCTTTACAAAGAACTCAGAAACATCTGTAACAACTGTGTTGAGTTGGTTTAATTATCTATTTAACCATTCTAGTAACTTACTAGCGTTAGTTAACTTATATTTGAAAATAAGTATGAAGCAAAGAGTCCAAAGACTAGACATCCCCAGACAACCCACTCCTTCTTCCAAAGAAAACTATTCAATCCAAGTCTCCAGAAAACACTCCAAAAGGTCCAACTCCAACGAAACCATTGACTCGAAAAGCTCCCTGCAGAGTTCCAACTTCCTGATAAACGACTCAATCCAAACCAGACTCGACTTCATTAAAAGAAGCGTGATCGAACAAGGCGTCAGAAGAGTTGAACAAAAACTCAGACAAGAAGGAAGATGCCCCATCTGCACTCTAAAACCTCCTTGCAAGCATTCAGAACACTCCCGCAGAACAAGTGTCCTCAGCAACGTCTCGCCAAAAACCAGCACCCAAGACTCCAGAATTCGGTTCCGCTCAGTGAACACCAGCAAGTCGCCGAAGCCCTACAAACAAGACCTGAAAGAAACCAACAAACGTCTAAAAAAACTCCAGAAAATTGAGGAGTACAAAGAGAAAAAACTCAAACAAGAAATCGAAAAAATAGAAGAAGAAAAAAGACTCTACGAAGAAAAACAAAAACTAGAAAGAATCAAAGAACAAAAAAGAAAAGCTTACGTTGAAAAACAAAAACAGAAACTCATGGAGCACCGCCAACAAATGCCCAAAAAAGAACAACCTCGCAGACCCAAAAAACCCAAGTCCAGAAGACTCTCTAAAAAGTCCCCTAAAAGAACCAACGACTTCTCACAAAAAACCAAAGTACTTGAAGGCATCTTACAAGAACAAGAACAAAACCTCCTCAAAGGACCTTCAAGGCATAAAAGCAACCCTCGACAGATTACTGAAGACTCACTAACTATCTTAAATGTATAATATGGCCAAGTCAGAAACTTACACTAAAATCCACAAACAACTAGAAGATTTCTTAAGTAGCTACGATCCCCCCATCCAGCCTGTAGCAGTCATGACTACTATTTGCAGCTTGATCAAAACTAACTTCCCTTCCTTTGTGTTCGTTGGATTTTACCTTTCTAGAAAAGTAGCTGGCAGAGACGTCCTTGAAATAGGACCTTACCAAGGAACTATACTCGCCTGTGCCAGAATAGAATACCAAAACGGAGTCTGTGGAGCAGCTGCAACTGCCAAAACCACCCAAGTCGTCAACGACGTGTGCACCTTCGACAACTACATTGCTTGTGACCAAGAAACCAAAAGCGAAATAGTGGTGCCTTTAGTCAGAGACAACCAAGTAGTGGCTGTGTTGGACATTGACTCTGACCAAAAAGACTACTTCACAGAAGAAGACCAAGTATACCTAGAAAAACTCTTAGAGTTCCTTTAATTACAAATTTGGCAGTCTGAAATTGAAAGTAGTTAAGTTGCGCGAATGCTTGGAACTTGAAGTTAAGGGCGAGAACCGTACGCTTTTTCTGGAAAGTTGAGACCTTCGAGTGGAACGAGTTCTAGTTCTGCTTTCGTCAGAGGTTTCGCGGTGATCTAGTTCGCGTGAGAACTTTCTGGAGTAAGGGTCTAGTTTTCTAGGTGTTTTGAACCAGTTGTTTTTTAAGTTAAGAGATATTTCGGGTTGAGGTGGCTCAGTTATTACAGGCACAGAGCTTCTTTGGGTGAACTTGGTCATGCGTTGCTTGACGTGTTTAACGTTTTTAGCTACTTCGAAAAGTACTTCTTCGTCGTTGGCAGCTATGTTTCTGTATAGTTTTTTAGCTGCAATTTCTTGCAGTCTTTCAGTGAAGTTTTTCCACTTGTAAACAATGTCTGGACAGGGGGATGGCTTAGGCGGGGGAACTAGTTTTTCAAGGGTGAATCTTATAGGGAACTCTTTGGCGGTTTCAGCAAGGTCGTCGATGTTGTTGCTCACCACTGCTTGGAGAACCTTTCCTTTAGAGGACTCATAAGTTTCGGTGCCAAGTAGTCCTCTTAAGAACTTAGAAATAATATCTTCTTCGCCCTCTTCAAGTCTCCTGCTGATGACTGAGTCCCAAATAGTTTTGGAGTCTTCCAAAAGGCACTTTTTAAGGCCCATTTCTTGTTTGTGGACTTCGAACTCTGCTAAGTAGAGTTGGGCAGCTTCTTCAGCGGACTTCTGAGTGTTGGTGATCCAAGTTAAGAGGTCGTTTTCTTGGGAGTCTTGTTTTTTAACTGGAACTTTAAACTGCCTGCGAACTAGGTTCCTTACTAAGGGCGAGTAAAGGAACTTTTGGTTCTTGAGTTTGTCTTGAGTGTCCATTTCGGTGTAGTTGTTTTTCTTGGGCACCATTGAGTTTTCTAGTAACTTAAAAATCAAGTTTTCTAGAGTGGTTTCTTCTAGTTGTAGTGATAGCAGTTTCCTCAAAGGCTGGGGGTTAGACAGGTTCTTAATTCCTAGTGAGTTTTCAGGGAAGTGTTTGAGAATGAATCTAGTTAAGTTCTGTTTGAAGTTTGAAACTTCTTGAGGGGTTTCTCTGTAGTGCTCAGTCCTTATGGAGCTGCGTCTTTTAATGGTTTTTTGGGACTTAATGGGGGAGTACTCTGGAGCTCCAGAGTAGCTTTGAAGGTAGTTTTGGGGATTCTTTTGGAGCTCCTCTTGTGAGTCTTCTTGTGAGTCTTCTCGTGAGTACTCTTGGGAGTCCTTTTGCGAACTCCTTAAAGAGTCTTTTCGAGAAACCTTTTCAAAGGTTTTTTCTGAGTTGTTTTGCAACACTAACTCACTTTGCTTAGGAATTTCAGAGACTTCAAGCACTTCATCTTCGAAGTCGTAGTTTTCTACAGGTTTCTCAGATTGTGTTTGAGCTTCTTTGCGCTCAGGCTTGGAAGTTACGGCTCTGTCCACTTTAACAACCACCTCCAACTTAGGAGCTTCTCCCTGAGCAGACTCCTGTTCTGAGTCACTTACTCTTAAAGACTCTGAACTAGGGTCTTCTACAAGTCTATTAGTTGAACTAGGTTTTTGTGGAACTTCAATAGGAGTTTGTGAGTCAGACCTTTGGTTAGTTCTTGAGTGGGATCTTGGGAGTTCTGGTTTTTTAGGTTTGGGTTTTTTAGGCTTTTTAGGTTTTTTAGGTTTTTGTTTTTTAGACTTGGTTATGACTTCTTCCAGCTTAAATTTGTCAATAAGCTCTATTGCTTTTTGGGGTTCCTTTTGAGTGATGGTTCTTTTGATGGTTTCTCTGAACTGGTTGAACTCGTCAACTAAAAACTCCTGAGCAGCCTTGTCGTTGATTTCTCCAGAACTTAACTTATACTCTAACTTAGCAACTTTGTCTTCTCTGAGCATTTTGCTGCAGGCTTTTTTGTCTTCGTCTAGCAAAGAAGACTTGCTAAGTATTAACTGGCTGACAGCTTTGAGTCGCAAAGTGTTAGTTTCAAGTTGGGACACCTGAGACTTAAGTTCGCTTATAGAGTTGTTTTTGAGCTTTAAGCTGCCTTCGAGTTCTTTGATAGACTTGTTGGCAAGCACAAGGTTTTTATCTTGGATGAATTTGGCTTTTTTTAAGTTTTCGATTTTTTGGAGTGCAGAAGGAAGGTCTTCTATGGGTGCTTCTTGGTCTGCTTCTTCTAAAACTGCTTTTTCAAGTTCTTCTTTTTCGACTTGTGAACTTTCAATGTCGCTTAAGAACATAAGTACTTTGTCTGATACTTTTCTGTTGTTGTCTGTGGCTTGCTGTGCTTGGTGTTCTAGTTGTTGGATTTTAAGACCGCTTTTTTGTTTGATGTAAAGGATTTTCTCTGACAGTTTTGCTTTCATTTGGTCAAATCTGTGGTAGAACTGCTGCATTTCTTTTTGGAGGAGTTTGTCGTACTGTCTTTCGAGTCTCCAGGTGTCGTGACTTATGTCTCTTAGGTTCTCGATGAAGTCAGGTTCGTACTGGTTCATTTCGTTTAGTAAGTTGACTAGTTTGTCGCTGTGCTGAAGGTTCATTTGAACTTTTTCGATTTCTTTGTGGAGTTCAAACTGGATTTCTTGTTTGTTGTGATTGTGTTCGTAAAAGACTTGTTTGATTTGGCTTAGTTTGCTTTTGAGTGCTTCGTAGTTGTTTGTAACAGCTTTAGTGTCAATGCTTATTTTAGGTGGTTTGGGTGTAGTTTGTGGTTCAGCACTGTAGCTGTTTGCTGTGCTGCTTAACTGAGTTTTGCTAAGTTCTCCAGTTATTATAGGGTGTAGCTTAACGATCGCGTCCAGAATGACTTGTTGGGCAGGTTTGGTTTTAAGGATTTTTTGGGCGAGTTGCTTGCTTTTGCTGAAGTCAACTGAGGGTTCTGAGTTGAGTATTAAACAAGTGAAAAAATTAGACACTTGGGATTTTAGTTGTTCCATTAGTTCTAATTTCTAGGCTGGTTAATAAATGGAAGACCAGTTCAGAAAAAGAGTAGCTAAAAGACTAGACTCGTTTGAGCGCAAAAGCAAAGAGTGGGAGTGGAGTGACTTGTTGAGGTGGCTCAAAAGCTTAAAAGACGTAATAGATAAGTACCAAGGCTCAGTTTTAGACAATGAACTCCTGCCTTCACTAGGCAAAAGACTAGCCCAGTGCCTCAACCCCCATTTGACGCAGGGACTCCACACCAAGACCCTTGAGATCTACAAAGCCATTATGCTTTCAGCTCCTATTGACCAGTTTCCTTTGTTTTCAGCAGGGTTGTTTCCTTTTTTCCAGTACTGTTCTCCTCAGAACAAAGGGCAGTTCTTAGACCTTATTGACCAAATTTACGTTCCAAGAATCACTGAGTTAAGACATGCTTTAGGCGGGTTAGTGGCTTGCTTGTTCAGTGGTGCTGGTGACAAACAAGAGGTTTTCAACACTGTTGCAGAAATCATCAACAAGTGTTCTGAAGTGCTTCCACAACAAACCAACAGTGCTATTTGGGGCTTCATAATGCGGAGTAGTCGCCACAGAGCCCCAGCACTGCTTTACGTCTACAAAAGAATGACTCCAGACATGAAGACTTCCCAAGCAGTAGAGGCACTTATGGCAGCACTTAATGACTCACAAGTAGTTATTAGGAGGCAAGCTTTAGACGTGGTCAAAACTCACTTCCAACTGAAGTCTTCTGAAATCAGTGACTGGGACAAAGTGCTTTTGGCAAAAGAAGCCTTGAAGCTCCTACAAACCAGAGACCAAACTTTAATGCGCAGACTCTGGGACTGGGCCTTTCCCGAAGAACCTGACTCAGAATCCATTGAAGTAATTACAAACGCTATTCAGCAGATCTTTTTAGAGGTGCAATACTACCTCCACAGAGAAATCGACCAAGACAAGTGGAAAGTTGCCATTATCAAGATTCTGGAAGTGCTTCTGGACAACGAGCTTGTAGGAGACAAAGTTATGGAAAAAGTAGGCATTGACTTTGTGAGGCACGTAATAGAAGAAGACTTGTGTTACATCCACGGAAAACAAGACCAAAGAGTAGAACTCATTTTTAGGGACGAAAAAGCTGCAGGCTTCTGGAGAGCGTTTGAAGTGCACTTAGTAGAAACTCTGCATGTGGACTTGGAGGACTGCTTGAAAATCCTTAACTTTGCTATTGACAAAATAGAACATACTTCTAGTGACCTTTTGCCTGTTTTAGATGTTTTGTTGCTTAACTTGTCTGAAGACTGTGTACTGCAGTGCATTAAACTAGCTGAGCGCTTGGAGTCTTTGCCTTCAGCAGCTGTAAAAGCTTGTGAAGTGTTTGGAGACTTACTGAAGAATCCCCAAAAAGACAAAGAATTCCTTAGGAACTTGTCCTTCTTGTTAGGAAAGTTGTCTAAGTTAGGACTGGAAACAAACTCTCATTCTGACACACTCCTGACCTTAGTTTTTCACAGAGAAATCGAACTCTTGTGGGGTCTGGAACTCTTGTGCAACTTAGGGTCGTCTACAGTCCCAGTTGAAGGTTTAAAGAAACTCTGGAAGTCACTAGACTCAAAAGCCAACACAAGAGTAGTGGACTTACTTGTAGCCTTTTACTCACTCAACCCTTCCAGGTGGAACCTCTGCCTCAGTCAACTTTTAACTCACTCCAACCTACACAAGCGTTTGGAGTTCATGAAAAGCTACCTTTGTTACTGGAAAGCCCTTTCCAAGTCCCCCGACACTCTGAGAAGCACCTTGACTGAGGGCGAAAGCGTACTTATTATGGTGCAGCACCTCAAAGACCCCTTTCCTCCTGTAAGATACATAGCCAAGACCTGGTTGAGCACTGCAATGAAAACTGTAAGTTGCTTACTAGACCCTTTGCTGAGTGTATACTTCCACTCTAAAACAGTTAGGGACTCGCAAATGACTTACCAGACCTCTTACGACACGAGAAGGGTCCTAAGCATCATCCAGCACTTCAAAAACCTACTTGAAGAAGGAGAAACCCAACTCAAAGCAGAAATGGACCAAAAGGTACTGAGTTCAAGTGTGTACTTAGAAATGCACGGGTTTGTGCCAGGGACTTACTTAGAAGTTATCTTAGAAGGCACTTTAGCTTATGTAAGAGCTGAGAGCCAGTTCGACTACCAAGAAAACAAAACTGTGCAGGCAGCTGCTTGTGACCTACTTTCAATCCTAGTTAAGCAAATAGCCCCTCCTTTGGCCTTGTCAGCCTTAGACGTGTGCTCAGTTTGCTTGTACAAAGCTGTGGAAGCCAAAGACTCAGTTCTACAGTACTTACTTATACAGTGCATGTACTCTATTTTCACGAACACCGAAATCACCACTCAGTCTGAGCTTTTAGAAGTTTCTCTGAAGAAGCCAGAGTTCTTTAACTCAGTGCTCAACGGGCTCCACACTAAAGACCCTTACTTAAGGACCAACTGGAGTGTGTTTATATCCTACATCCTGCCTTTGCTCTCAGACTTGCTGAGCCACCCTGTTGTAACCCACTACTTTTCTTCACTGCTGCATTCTTATGTAGAACTCACAAAGCAAACTCAAGACTTTTCACTCCTAAGCGGACTGCAAGTGCTAATCCACGAAGCTTTAGGAATCAACTCTAAGAACCCCAACTCCAAAAAACACCCACAAGTAGAAGAAGTGCTTTTCAGAGAAATGGGGTCTGTGATTGACTTAGCTATGTTTTGCTTCGAACACTCAGAAAAAGACTTCTCTGCCCAGAAACAGTCAGTCCAAGACCAAGTGTTTGAAATGTTTGCACCCATTCCTTACAGGTTCCTCATTAAGTTCGTCAAAAGCATAACAAGCCTTTGGAAAGAGTTTTTGCCTGGTCAGAAGTCAAGCATGAAGACCCTGTGCAGGATCCTTCCTTTCTTAGGCCTCAACATCGAAATGGTCCTGGACGGGCTGCTTAAAGACCTAGAAAGGTTTTTCGACTCAACTCATAAAAAGCTTTCACTCACCCACGGTTCTGAAGTGCACCTTTGTCACTTTCTGTACGGAGTGCTTTGGCACTCCTCGCACTTAAGTTCGAGACAAAGCACAGCTAACTTGTCGCCTTACTTCCCCAGAGTGCTTAGGATTCTAACTATACTGTCTAACTCAGCCTGGGACGAAACTACTTACTTCTTGATAGCAACGCTGCACCTGTTCTACAAAACCATACCTGTTTTCAAGCTTGAAAAAAGGGTTAAAAAGGAACTCCAAGACTTAGTTGAACAGTTGTTCCAGAAAACGTGCTTCTCCACCTTGAAGTGGGACAGAGAAGCCTTTAAAATCGAGTACCCTGGACTTGCTTTTAAAGACTACAAAGTCAACGAAGTCGCTTTAATTTCTCTCAGGGACTTTGGCTTCGACGTGGCTTGTTTTGCGTTCCACACTGAAAAAACTAAACTCGTCATTGAAAGGTGCACTTTGGGGTTCATTGAAGGAATGCCCCGTGCAAGCGTAGCTGTGGACTTAGCTAGCCAAGTAGTTCTTAACTTTATAGAGAAGTCAGACGAAGTCACTACTAAAGAAGTCACTAAAGCAGTTTTTGAATTTGTGACTTCACAAGGGTTTTTGCCTATTTGCAGTGCTTTTCCAGGGACTTTCAAAACCTGGGCTGCAATTATTAACTGGGTAGGCGCTCACTCGTACCCTGAAAAACACTTGTTGCTTTCACACGTTTTGAATAAGTTCCAGTCAGGGTTCCTTTCTTCGACTTCTCAAGTCAAGCATGACTTTGCTATGTCTATTTTGATGTCAGCTTTCATAGTGTACAGTGGCTCTGAAAACGACTACAAAGAAAGCATAGTAACTATTGAAGAAATGCTTTCCAAAGCCCTTAAAAAAGCTGAACTAGTGGAAGTGTGTTTGTTGTTAGTAAGAGTGTTAGTGTTGAGGTTCGACGAAGTGCTGTTTAAAAGGATCTGGGTTAGGACCTGGCCTGACTTAAACTTAATCACCCAACAAGCACTTTTATTTAACGAAGACCCTAAAAGGACACTGGCTGTTTTAAAGTTCTTGGACCAGTTCGTAGCAATGGGACAACAAGACATCCACGAAGTGCTTTGGATCTCCTTGTTCGACGTCACAGAAATAGAGCTTAAACTAGGAGACCCTGACCGGTTTTTGCCTTTCATATCAAAAGGCTTCTTGAAAGGTTACACTGCAAAGCCCAAAAAAGTCCGCAGACAAGAAGACAAAGTAGGCACTCTTATCAAGAGAGAAATGCACTTAGTAGGTTCTAAAGCCAGTACCTCTGAAGAACTTGACATGCACGTTAAAACACTTATTCAGTACTCTATTTTTTACAACTCTGAAATTGCAACTGTAAACTGGGAGTCTATTGACCAAGCTATTCAACAAGACTTTATTATTGCTTTTGAAGCTATAAATAGTTAGTGTATTATTTAAATCGCTTTGAGATTGAACTGAGCAAAGAAGAGAAGTACCTTGAGTTCTCTCCGTAAGCGTACTCTTCAATAGCTTTTAAGTTAGTTTCTGCTTCGTCTAGTGAGTTTTCAAGTTGGTCAAATAATTTTTCGTAGTCTTCTACTTGACTGAACACAGTTTGCAGCTCAGAAGCTGTTTGGTGGAGTTTGTCTTTTAAAGGCTCGTAAGACTGGGTGTAGGCTGACTGGGCTTTGTGGAGTTCTTCTAGCAGAAGAGTGGTTTGTTGTTGTTCTTTGTTGAGGAGCGCCCAGGCCTGTTCTAACTGGGCATCTTGCAAACTTAGTAACTTTTCACAGAACTCCTGCATAATAAATGACTGAACTTAGAGGTGAATTAGTGAACATACTTGTTTTAACTCTGCTGTACTGCTTACAAGGAATTCCTTTGGGACTCAGCATGGCATCTTTGCCCTTTATACTGAAGAAGCACCTTTCGTTTACTCAGATTGGAATCTTCTCCTTAGCAGCTTACCCTTTTTCGCTTAAGTTTCTGTGGTCGCCCATGGTGGACTCTTACTTCGTGAAGAGTTGGGGGAGACGCAAGTCCTGGATAGTGCCTTTGCAGCTACTCAGTGGAGCTTTGATGGTGTTGATGAGTTACTACGTTGACGAGATGCTTGTGGACCCTAGTTACGTGTACCAACTTACTTTGTGCTTCTTCGTGATCATAGTGCTTTACGCAACTCAAGACGTAGCTGTTGACGGTTGGGCTTTGGAAATACTGTCCCCTCAAAACAAAGCTCTGGCTTCTACTTGCCAGAGTGTTGGTCAGAATGCAGGTTTCTTTCTGAGTTTCACAGTTCTTTTGGCACTCAACTCTTCTGAGTTTTGCAACAAGTACATTTTTGCGGAACCAAGGGACCACGGCTTAGTAGAAGTTTCCCAGTACTTGTACTTCTGGGGACTGGTGAACTTAGGGGTTTCTTTTTACATTTGGCTCTTTAAGCACGAAGCCCCGCCTGAACTGGGTTCTGAGCAACTAGGGTTTAAGTCTATTTACACACAAATATACAAGTTCTTGAAACTACCTAGTGTGCAGTTACTCATAGCAGTGCTGCTTACAAGTCGAATAGCTTTGTCAGCCCACGACAACGCTCTAGGGCTGGTCATTATTGACAAAGGGTTTCCAGAAGCCCAACTAGGCATAATAGCAGTGTTCCAGCTGCCTTTTGACATCTTGTTTTCGATCTTAATTGGTTGGAAGTGCAGAGGAGGCAACGAGTTAAAGATTTACTTTGTAGGGTTTTGTTTAAGACTAGTTTTGTGCTTCTACGGAGTGATGCTGCTTTGGATTTACCCAGGCGGGGAGCCTTCTAACTCTTTTTACGCTTTGTTAGTGTTTGGAAGCATTCTGACTTCTATTGGGGCTAACTGCATGTTTGTGTCGATTTGTGCGTTTTTCAACAAAATAGCAGACGAAAGAATTGGAGGCTCCATGCTTACTTTCCTAAACACTGTGCTTAACTTTGGTTCGACTTGGCCTAAGTTGTTTGTGTTGTGGGGCATCGAGAACTGGGGAAGCAAAGGTTTCTGCAAAGGAACTTTTGACTACTGTTACGAAGAGTGTGACTGTGAAGGAGGAGTCCACGGTTACTACCCAGTTACTTTTTGTAGTATGCTGTTTGGAGTGGCTTATTTGGGCTTTTTGTTCAGAAGTACTCAGAAGCTAGGCAACTCTAGTTCTGAAAACTGGGATATTAACTACGAAGAAATTGCTAATAAAAAAAAGTAAATCATGGCTTCCAAAAGAAAGTTTCCAGAAGAAGAAAAACAGTCTAAAAGGGTAAAGCCTAATATGGCTGCTAAGTCACTCCAAGCTGCGATTCCAGCTGAGTTGATTGAAACTCAGTTAAAGTCACTCAAGTCCCTCAAACAAATGAAAAAACTACTGCTGGAACACGGAATTCCTTCTGAAAAGTTCACTGTTGGCTCAGTAGTCCAAGTAAACAACAAAATGCAATCCAACTACTTCTACACTCTGCAAGAACCTATAGGAGAAAACTTCCACCCAGAATTCAAGCCTTACTTCAGTCCTAAAAGGATGCTTGAACTAGGCATTTTCGAAGGCAAGTACCTTAATGACTGCATCTTTGAGTACCCTAAAGAGTGGTTTGAAGAAGCCCTAGACACCAACAAACTCTCCCCTGGAGGCCCTAGAGTGGAGGTTAATTACTTCTTAATCAAAAGCAGACTTCCTCTTTGTGAGTGGAAAAACAAAAACTGGATCTGGAAAGAAGACCCCAGAGGGTGGTTTGAGTGGTACTGCAGGTACTACTTAGGAAGGAGACGTCCTGAAATGGACCTTGCACAGATCAAGCGCTGGAAAAGCTTCAGAAGACACGAAGGCGGAGTCAAAAAGAACTGTGCCCCTGGCGATCTTAACTGCAGACCTAAACAACGCCAGGCCCTACTGCACTGGTCTTACGATCCCTTTGTGTAACTATTTAGTAACTCTTAAGGAACTCTAGAGTAGAATACGGGTGCTCTACCAAGGCTCCGTGCCTTTTATAGTGATTTATGAGTCTTTCCCACATAGGATTCTCTGATAAGTGAATATCGTTGCCACAGATTATAAGTCCGCTTTTGGCCCTAGTAATAGCAACGTTGAGCCTGTTTCTTTGATCCAAGAACCCTATTCCAGTGTACCCAGTTGACCGCACACATGAAAAAATCATATACTCCTTTTCCCTTCCCTGAAAACCGTCTACTGACTGGATTTCCAACAACTTTAGTACTTCTTCGCCTAATCTTTCTTCTAATTCTTCTTTAAGTTTGATATTTTGCGCAGAGTAAGGAGTGATCACTCCGATTTCAGTGGGTTCTATCCCTCCATCCAAAAGACATTTCAGAAGTCTGGATATTATTCGGATCTCATTGGAGTTGTAGTAAGAAAAGTTAAACCTCTTGGTGGGTCTTAAAGACCTGATAAACATAATAGGCTTCTTTGGGTTGGGCCAGTTCAGTCCAGGAATCTGCTTCATTGGTCTGTCTAATGCTGAAATCTTACTTTCTAGTTTGCCAAAGTAAAACTCTCCACTTGGGAACGAACAGATTCCTGGGTGCATCCTGTACTGAGCTGCAAGCATTAATGGCTTCCTGGACTCACAAAGTCGGTGGAACAAGGACTTGCCTAAACCAGCTTGACTAGCTTCGCTGCTTATAACAGTAGGACCAAGTTGGTTCTGGTCTCCGAATATTATAACTTGTTTGGATCCCTTTAGCATAGGCAGTATAGCTTCGGGTTCAGTGGCTTGAGAAACCTCGTCAAGTATTACATGTACGAAATTGATGTTTTTAAGTCTGTAGTCAAATGAGCCTGAGAAGGTGCAGCAGATGACTTGGGCTTCATTGATGATTTTGTCTTCTAGTCTTTTTCTTCTCTGAAAGTAAATTTCTCGGGCTTTTCTAGTCAACAAGTAGTTCTTGTATTTGCGGTAGCGTTCTTGCAAGTATATAGTAACCCCAATAAATATAACTAAAGGTCTAGTTGACCGGGCCCTTTTTCCAAACACCTTAAAAAACACCCTAAAAAAAAGAAACAACCTCAGGCAATTGTAATCAGTGTCTAGCAAACCTGGATCTAGGCGCTTGCAGATATTCTTTGTGTATAGATCTGAAACATCGGACTCAATGTTTTCCTTTGCATAAGAAATGAGTCTCACAACATTCACTCCTCTGTCTCTAAGCTTGCCCGCAAGGTGATTAGCAGCTACATTAGAAGGAGCAGCAACGATGATTTTCCCTTCTGAAATGGAGCAGTCCTTAATCACTGACACTATCATAGCTATAGTGGTGCTTTTGCCTGTGCCTGGAGGTCCTTGCACTAGAGTGAACTTTTTTTTAACTGCATGCTTGATTACTTCTTTTTGAGAGTTATTCGCATCTAAAGTCTTTACGTACTTATTGATTCTTTGCAGGGTTTCTTCATCTGTAATGAAGTCCCGGTCTTCTTCAGTCATTCCTAAGATTTTGAGTTTTATGAAAGTATCAATGTTGCCGTTTCTGAAAGCATTCAAACCACGGTACATTCTGCCAAAAGGAACTTCATTGAATGGAAAATGCATTGTGTGTATCCCTTTAGGTATTAACCTAGTTGAACCTTCTCTGATTTGCAGTACAAGAGTGTTCTTCGATAAGGTCTTTATCACTACTCCATTTGAGGTTTCTTCACCGTGTGAAATCTCTACTTTGGTTGAAATTCCTGCTTTTATTTTCAGTTCATCAAACCTTAGCTTATAAATTTCGTAAAACCTACTAAATAGAAATGATTTACCTATCGTAGGAGCATTAGAGTAGTGATTTCTGGATTGTCTTTGCCTCTCCATCTTCACAAGTCTTTCCATCCGACTGCAATATATTTGAGTATGGTCCTCCATTAACATTAACCAGAGACCCCATGATTAAATTAAATTACTCTTTACGAAATTGCGACTCTTCGTCTATGGAGTAGTCTAGGTTCTGGACTAGTAAGTTTTGAGGACTTTGAGGACTTTCTTCCTGGAATCCTTTTTTAACTGGAGAAAAGCCACCTTGGTTAACTGAGCAGTCCATGCTTTGGTCATAACTACTTCCAAAAGACATCACTGAGTTAGGAGACACTTTCTTAATGGAGTCTTTAGACCTGCAGAAAATATACAGAATCAAAATTCCAGTACCGAATATCGATACTCCAGCTGTAACTATTATGATGACTGCGTCTGTAGTGGAGAGTCCTTTGGCTCCAGTTAGCTCATCCTCACTTACTTGGGTTTCAGTGCCGTCATTGAATTCAAAATTGCCTGAACTAGTTCCATCCGAGTCAGCATCTTCTCCGTTTTCGTTGTTCAGTTTAGTCTGCATGCTCATGATGTCGACTCCTAGTTCTTTTTCTAACTCGCCTGACTGAGCTAGAGCAGCTATTTTCTGGTTGAGTTGTTCAAGTTCTTCTAAGTCAGCTGTGGAGTTGCCTGATGCTTGGAGACTCTCATCTCGGTCAATAAACATGTCTAGAATGATTGACCCGTACCTTACTGAGGCCACTCGGATTCTGTAAGTAGGAATGTTAAGTACTGCAGCTAGTCTATCAATAAAGTTAGTTTGACCGTTGTCTGCAAAGAACTCTTCTTCTGTAGTGTTAATTTCCATAGTAAGCTGGATAGAGTTGATTCTTTCAATGATCAGTTCAGAGTCTCCTCTCATGACAAACTGCAGTTTGGCGTCTTCGTGGAACCACCTGTTAGTTCCGTGGGGGTCACTGAAGCTGCACACAGGGTTTTCTCCCACTTTGTACTCAATAGGAAGGACTCTTTCTCCCCTAGAAACAACTTGGACAGTTTTGGGTTCATTGTAGTTGAGGGTAACAATGACACTTTTGTCGATTCCTTCGTTGCCCTGGAGTCTGAACTTCATTTTTGCAGGAAGGGTTCCTGTGGAGGTAATGTTGTAGATCACATTCGTGTAAACTAAACTGGGGAACCTTGAAAGGCGTTTTTGGCCAGTATAGAATCTGTCCCAGGTATGGTCCATGTAGGAGTTAAGGTCGTTGTTGAAGTTAGTTCCTCCTATGTTCTTAAAAGAGGACCCAAACGAGTTCACGTATATTGGGGAAAACGTTCTGTCCATCTTGTCTGCGTCTAAGCTTTCAAAGATCAAAACTATGTACTCGTCTTCAGTTTGGGAAGACTTAGGGCAGAAGTAACCGTTAGGCTTTTCTTTGTAGTAGCATTTATTCCGCTTGACTATGCTTGGGTTTTTAGGGATTATGTCTCCTCCAAACTCATTGCCCAGAATGCTTCCGTCCTTGTCTTTGAAGATTGCGTTTTGAAGTCCAGTGCAGTCCCAGTTGCCACAGTCTTCGTCGTTTACCCAATCTGGGTTAGGGTCACTCATATGAGCAATGGAGTTTTCGTCCACGTTAAACAACTTGGATTCTAAAATGATAGTTGGTAAGGTGTAGTCTGGAGCTCTAGGGTTAGTTTTTAGTGCGTAGTTGTTAACTTGGCATCCAGGATCGATTCTGTAGTTGAAGAAGTAAATGTTGTTCAGAGTAGAGTTGCCCACTGTGTTTGCCAGGGCACTTTGGACATAAGGTGTTTTGATTTTCTTAGTAAGCGATGCAATCGATGA
Source organism: Fabrea salina (assembly GCA_022984795.1). NCBI lineage: Eukaryota > Ciliophora > Heterotrichea > Heterotrichida > Fabreidae > Fabrea > Fabrea salina. Next base: position 50,940 of record JALIHJ010000069.1, on the reverse strand, counting down.
ACCATCATCTGAGATTCCACTGTAAAAACCGTCTCTGGACGAACAGTCTGCAACCCTGCAACTAGAAGGATTGCAGTAGCTGTGCTGAGTTTTTCCAACTATCACACTGCTAGTTATGATGTGCTCATAGGGTTCGTTTTCGTCGTCTGAGCCTGACTTAAGAGCTATGCCAACTAAGTTCTCCGCAAGAGCTAAAGAATTCAGTTTGAAGTCACTTACTCCTGAAAAGGCTCCTACTCCTAAGTTATTGAAGTAAGCAGTTAAGTGAGAACCCCTCACGCACTTTTGTTTAGAAGAAATGATCCATCCGTACACCCCGCTATGAGCTTTGTTGTTAGAGAAGTAACTTGACCACGAACCACAACTTGAAGAGCCTGTCACAAATCCTGCAAAGGCGTAGCCTGCTGCTGCATTGTTTTTAATTTGGACCTCAGTGCAGTCGTCTTTGAAGCACAAGAAGTAAGCGGAAGGAGTGTCTTGATTCAAACCGGCAAGGTTTCTGTCAAATACGTTGACCACAAGGTTACTTTCGAAAACTGAGTCTTTGATGTTTTCTCCTACTATTCCTTTCCACCGGATGTTGTACAGTACATTTTCTGTGAACTGGATGTTTGCTGAGTTCTTTATGTAAACTCCCCAAGTTTCAGTGTTTTTGATTATGATGTTTGAAACGCTTGAAGTTTTGGTTTTGCTGTTTTCAAACCTCAGGGCTGCTCTTTGCAGGTCTTTTTGTCCGCATCTGTTGATTTCTACGTTGCTCATTTCTACATAGCCTGACCTTTCTACTGGTATTCCACTAGCAGTGTTTACGTCCAGAAAGTCAGAAACCACTATATTGCAAGCCCAACCATTGTCGCTTCCTTGGATCTTTACGTTGCGTGAGGTCACTCCTACTTCAGTCCTCATGTCCACTAGTTTGTCTTGGAAGTTAAGGATAGTTCCTGAGTGGTAGAACTGTATTTGCTTGTTGAGCCACACTTTACTCACTGAGCTAGCGGAACTAGGCTGAGTTTGGTGGGTGATGGTTGGGTCTTCTGAGGGATTTTTGCCTAAGTTGCGTTTGGACTGTTTGGCTGTCCAGTCTGAGTCTGAAGAGAAGTCCACTGTCTGGAGTCTTCTGGTAGAGTTTGTTTCTTCGACAGGAATTTCATAATAAGGCAAGTTTCCAGAGATACCTGTAATGGTGAAGGTTTCGTGCTCTGAAGCATTAAACCCAGAAGGAGCTATTACTATTTCGTCGCCTACTTTCCAATCAACTGCTTTCACAAAAATAAAGCTGTCTCCAGGATGAGCATCCTGTTCTAGGGAAGTCCAGGACTTTTTGGGGTATCCGTGCATTTGAAGTTTGCCAGCTATTGCGAGAACCTTGTTTCCAGCTTCTATGCTTCCATCAAAAGCAAAGGAGGGAGAGTCGTATTCTCCATGAAGCTGTATAGTATGAGTGATCTCAGGAGGAATAGGTCTTTCTGGAGACCCGCTGACTATCTCTCCTCCTCTTATAAACACCCAGTTGGAGTTCAGAGTTGCACTGACATTGCGGTCAAAAGTAAGTCTACCCTGGACTTCAATGTAGGACAGCACAGGGGTATCCATGTCCAGAATTAAGTCCCAGTCGTTAGGAACAGTCACTATGTCTCCAGCTTTGGGTAGTTCAGAGTTAGGCCAAACAGAAGGCTCACTCCATCTTTTCTCAGTTAGATCTTGAGAAAGAGTGCCATTAGCCTCTTCTAGAACTTCACAGTGTTCTCCATAGCACCTGTGTGCAACCACTCGAATGTCTCCAACTTGGTATCGGTTTGCGGAGTTGCCGCTTATCAAGATCTCAAACACTTCTTCAGTTTCGTTGTCCCATCTGAATGAACCAGAAGTGTGAGTGCTTGGGTCTAGAGCTGTTCCCACATCTGTTAGGTTAGTAGGGTCTACAAAGTCTTCTGCAGCTCGGTCCATTGAACTGGGAATTGTTCCTCTGAAAGCTTCGAAGTTTTCTCTGCGGTCTGTAAAGTTCATTGCAATCTGCACATACTCGTTAGACTCAAAAGTGTCTAGTTCAAGTTTCATTGACTCCCAGTCACGAGGAGAGTCTCCCCAGTGCACGTTATACGAGTAGCCTGTTACAAAAGGAATTGACCAAGCATTTCCATGCCTTTTACCATGCCCAGGAGTTACCATTGGAAGAGATGCATATTTAGGTACTGTTTCTGTAGTGTTTCCTTCGGTGATAGTTTCAGTTGGAATCGAATCTCCTGACGTTCTTACTACTTTGAGGTCTATAAATCTAAACGGACTAGATGGGCTTATTTCATAGAAAATAACTCTTCTGATCTTAGCAGTGCCATCGCACACTACTGAGTTGTAGGTGTTTGGTTGGTGAACGCATTCAGGAGTTTCTAAGTGGGTCCAGTGAGCTCCTACAAAGGCACCTTCTGTTCCAGTCAGTGAGTCATCCAAAATCTCAAACATTCCCCTTGGAGGGAATTCCCAGTGGATTCTTTTGTGGGACTTGGTGAAGCTGAGTTGTTTCACTTTAGTTAGTCTTCCTCCGTAGTCCCTAGTTGGCTTTTCGAAGGAGTGGGATCCGTCTCCAATAGGCCACATGTCATCATCAAAGTTGTGGAACCTAACGTTTTCTACTAGGAACCCATCAGTTTGGGGAGTTATGATACCTATTGCTCCTGCCACGTTATCTTCAGTGTTATCAGACTTTCCAATCACAAGAGCGTCACTGATTCGGGTTGAAATGTAAGGCTCTGAAAACCCAGTGTAAGTTACCTCAATTCCTCCTAGCACGTTGTCAGCTACTTTGAAGCCAATGAATCTTATGTCTCCAGTATCCTCACTGATAGCTCCGTTTCTCTTGTTCTTCCAGGCCGTGAGTCTGTGGAACTCTCCCGGAACTGATGGACTTTTTGAACCTCGGCAAGGATCTTCTACTGGGACCTGACCGTGGAAGAGTCTGAGTCCATACATCTGATTGCTGTGGGCAACGTTGTCAGAAAACTCGCCGATTTGCACGAACTTAGGACACACGTCAGTCGTGGCTGAAGGGCCTGTGGGGTGGCCAGGGGGGTCGTACCAGAACCCGTATTTTTCACTTCCAGCAGCGTGGTTCCCCCGGAAGTAGTTGTCGGGGTTGGTGATCCAGAAAGTAGCAGGTGTTTGGTCGGTGTTGAGTAGTGACCAGGACTTCAGAGTGCTGATGCCTAGGTTCTTTTCGATCCTGTTTTTGGTTTCAATTCCGTCTTCGATGAAGAAAGCGTGTCCTTTGTTCCGGTAAGCTACGTTGTGCATGACTCGCAAGTAGTGGACTCCGTGCACTGTGCAGGCCCTGTTGAAGGTGTCGTGGATTGAGTTGCCTTTGATGTAGGACTTGGACACTTTGCCTACCATGTGCAAGTGTATTGGATACCTGCCCATAATAAAGCCCTGTCCTGCGTTGAAGATTTCTGCGTACTCCACCCGGCCTACTACAGACTCGTCGCCAGGAGAAAACAGCATGATGTGTACTCCGTGTTCTTCGTCAAGGCCTTCTTCACTGCCCTTGATTTTCACGTTTCTGGACAGTAGACCTACTTCGGCCCTCATGTCGATTTGGTCGCTTCCGTAAGTTTCAGTGGCAGCGTAGTGTTTGTGCTTGAGAGCTTCAGTGAGAGTAAGTGTGGTGCCTGAGACACTCTCGATGGTCCGCACTTCAGCTTCAGTGTGCTCGAAGGAAGTAGAAGCAATCACTATTTGTTCGCCAGCTTGCCAGTCCACAGACTCAGTCAGGGTGATTGAAGTAGCTCCTGCTTCAGCTGTGGTTTGCAAGAGAGTCCAGGTTTTGTCGCGTGGTTTGCCGTGGATGTCCAGCACTCCGTTGCGCACTGCAAGGGCTTTGTTGCCGTAAGTAGGCATTGAGGGTGTTTCTCGGTTGCCGTGCATAGTGAGGGTGAATTCGTTTTGGAAGGGCTTTTCTTCAGTTCCAACTACAAACTTGCCTCCGTTCACAAAGATGTAGTGGGCGTCCAGAGTGACTCCAGGTTTGTCTTCGACAGTCAAAGTTCCTTCCACCAGAATCAAGTTCAGCACAGGAGTGGGTATGTCCAAAACTACGTTTTGGCCTTTGGGAATGTGCACAGTTTCGCCTTCCATAGGAGGCACTTCTCCGCCCCACGTGGTGAGTTCTGACCAAAGTTCTGAGTAAGAGAAAGTAAGCCCTTTGGTGGCAGCTTTGCCCTTGGTGGGGTTGAGTACTTCCAAAGAAGGTTCCTTGTACTCTGGTCTCTGGCCTGTAGTGCACACTATCTGGGTAGTAGTAGCAGTGCTCACAACACACTCCACTCCGTCAATAAACACTTGGGCGTTGGTTTCGAAGCCTTGGCCTGAAAGAGTGAGTTCAGTGCCTCCTAGAGTAGTGCCTCTTTCGGGGGAGATGCTGTCAACTACTGGAGTGTTGGTTTCTGAGTAAGTCACTGCGTTTGCTTGAGTGACACTTTCTCCAGAGGAGTGAGTGGCTGTTAAGTCGCAGGTGAGTTGGTTTGCAGTTTCAGTGAAGGTCAAGTAGCCCTCTACTTTGATTTCGTTGACTAGCACTTGGTTGGCGTCTTCGTCTTTGAAGAGTCGGTAGTAGCGGTACTGGTGGACAGGGAAGTTGTCGTCGGGTTCTTGGTTGCTAGGCACGTCCCAGGTGTTCCAGTAGTCGTTCACTGCTTCGAAGGTGTGCAGGTTTTCCCAGGTACTTGCGTCGTTGGAACCCTGCACTTTGAGTCCTTTGAGGTGTCTGTAGTTTAGTCGTTTTTGTCCTCCACCCACTACTTTGAAGGCTGTCAGTTCAAGCACTTTGTTGGCTCCTACGTCAATGCCTACCCAGAACTCTGAGTTGACTCCGTCGTTGTAAAAGGACTCCAGGTCTCCGTCAACAATGTTGCCTTGGGAGCCTTCCTTGCTAGCTATGAGGCTGAAGTCAGTGACTTGTTTGGGTTCTGAAAGGATCGAGTAGGTGCTTTGCGAAAAAGCTGTAGCTAAGGGAGGAGTTTCGCAGGTAAGTGAGTTGCCTGAAGCTAAAGTGACTTTGCAGGGTTCTCCACACACTTCCACCTGAAGCTCACTTGTGAGTGAGGTTCCACTTAACTCTACTGTCTGGCCTCCTGCAAAGGAACTTTGGGAAGCACTTACACTTGACACTTGCAGTTCTTCAGTGAAAGTTAAGTCTGGGCCTGAACTGAACCCGTAGCCTTCCAAGTACACCTTGACTGAGTAAGTGCCTGGAGCTACAGAGGGAGTGCAAGTTACCTCTGAAACAGAAGCTGAGTCTGCACTTACTTCTAGGTCGTTCAAGTAGACTTTGAAGGAAGCAGAATCTCCACTGGGGAAGGTTCCTGCAACAGTGAGGTGGCTGGAAACTCCAGAGTGAGTGAAGGTTTTGGCACTTACAAAGCTCAGTCCGCACACTGCTGAGTCCGAGCAAGAAAAGTCTGGGTCAATGCTCAACAACTGGGGGTCTTCGTCAGAGGAGTAACTTGCTGTTCTGCACTTAGCAAAGGTGTTGCTTACTTGGAGTAACTCACAACTCACACTTCCGAAACTGAAACTCATCGACTCTTCAAAGCCTGAACCTGACACTGTAACAATGCCTCCTCCTTGGGAAACTTGACTTGGACTCACTCCTGTTACTTTGACTTGGTTGGTCAAACTCAGACCCTCTGCAAGTTTGGCAGCTCCTCTGTCCGAGATACTGAGTGAAAAGTCTGGAGTCTTTCCAGAGACTTCTGGAAGAGTAAGTGTGATGGAGGTGTCTGTGCAGTCAGACACTGAAGCAAGTTGTCCTCCGAACTCAAACTGCACCTTAGCAGAGTCAGTCCCGAAGCCCGACCCTGAAAGAGTGACTTGGTCTCCTGCCTGGGCAGACGTAGGTGAAAGCGAAGTGACTGAAGGCGACTTTGCATTGGACCAAGTGAACTCACAAGTGCCCTTGCACTCTGCTGGGGCCTGTATTCTTCCGTTGAGCAACAACTCACAGGCAGTGTCTGCACTGAAGTGCTTAGTGATGGCTGGAGTCACACACACAAGGGTTTCTGAGTCAGGCACTTCCTTGACTTGGCACACCAAATTGTTTTCAGGGTTAGTGGGGTTCTTGATCTGGGGGTACATAGCTCCTGGCTTGGTAGAAAAGCCCTTTCCTTTGATAGTGAGTTCAGTTGAACCGTAAATGGAACCAGAAGAAGGCGACACTGAGGAAATTTCAAACAGCAAAGTGAACTTCGAACTGTGCACTACCTTGCCCTTGCCTTCCACAGTCACTTCTAAGTCGTAGTCGCCTCCAGGGCCTCCGTTGAGGTTGCACTTGACTTCAGTCTCCGAAGCACTGGTGACGTAGCAAATCAGGTCTCCCAGCTTGACTGCAACTTTGGAAGTGTCTGTGCCAAAGCCAGAACCTGCAATAGTGACTTCAGTTTTGGCAAAGGTACTTGCCTCCTCAGGAGACACACTAGTTATCTGAGGAGTAGCTGAGGCGTCGTAAGCAAAGTCAGAAGAAGTAGCTTGTTTGGAGTTGATGGTTAGAGTCAGTTCGTTGTCTGCCCAACTGGGGTGAGGTCAAGCACTGGAGCTCAGAAAGAGAAGCACTTAGTAGTTCACAAACCGCACCTCCGATAGTCACAGAAACTGAGTCTTTGCTTTGGCTGAAAGACGACCCAGTAATCGTCAACAAAGTGCCTCCGTTGGTGCTTCCAACTGCCGGCGAAACTGAAGTGATCGTTGGCACAAATTCAAGAGTGTTGGTGACTGAGTCTTGGTACTTAGCAAGGCCTAAGTCTTTAATGTGTACTTGAGGCTTCCAGTCACCAGCAGTAGCTTCGGAGGGTTTGGTGCACTGGATCTCAGTTTCATTAGCCGAAGTCACTTCACAAGGAACTTCTCCCAAAGTTAAAGTTAGCAGAGAAGAGTCCTGGGGGAAATTGGTACCCAGAATAGTGACAGTGCCTGCTGACTCTGAAAAAGCAGTGATTTCGGGAGACTCAGAAGAGTAAGTAAAGGAACAGTCACCCTTGCAGATAACTGGTCTGTCGTCCACAGAAACCTTAAGTTGGAGAGAACTGTGAGAAGTCCTTAAAAAGTCAGACGGAATAACAAACCAGAACTGAGTGCTGGAGGGTTCGTAGAGAGTTTCTTCTTTGGTTACAAACTGCACTTCGGTCTCAGCTCCTTCTAAATAGCCTCCTTTGGCATTGACAGTGTCTATTTGGAATTTGTTTCCTTGAGTTACGTTCCCAGGCAGCATAGTTACTAGTTGGTATTTGTCGTCGTCAAAGCTTCTGAGAGTTACAAGGCTGAAGTCCAAAGAATCAAGTTGGGAGTTAATGTGAGTGCCTACAGAGTAGTCTCCAAAACTCACTTCTTCCTGCATCTGATTTCCGCCAAAAGACAAAGTGAAGTTTCCACTCATAGCAACCGTGCCTGGAGTCTTTTCTGTGGAGGTTAGAATTGCTCCACTAGGAAGTATTCCGTTCCTCACCACGTTTATAAGTTGCCTTTCAGAAGTCAAAGCGTAGTTGAAGGTGATGTTGTAGACTAGGGTGTTATCGTCTTCCCAGGAGCCTGTGCAAAGCAAACTTCCTAGACCTCCGGTGCTCTTTAGTGAGCTTACGATGTCTGAGCACTTCCACATTCCTTCTGCTTCGTTCCAGTTGATTTCTTCTGACACTTCAGTGCCGTATACCATCTTGATGGTGCCTCCTGTAGGTCCACTTGAACTTCCGAATATTTTGATTAGCTGCACTTCCCTGACGACTTCAGGGGGTTCAATGTTGAACTTCTGAACTAGAGGCAGAGTGTTTTTGTAGCTGTTGCCGTCTGAAGGAATTTCCATCCCCATGGAAAACAAACTCCCGCCACTGTTCTGAGTGTGCCAGATTTCCAAGTAGCACAGTTGGTCTTGGGTAAGTTGCACTGCTTCAGAAACAGTGTTTGAGTTGATGAAGTAGTCTATAGGTCCTGTATGGCCATTAAAGTCAATAATGGTTTGCTTGTTGGAAGAGTCTGAGTCAGTGCTGAGGAAGACTTTGGCTGAGTCGTCTGAAGTGATAAAGAACTTGTAATCTCCTGTTCTAGGAGGTTTAAAGAACCCGTAGATCCTTGACTTCATGTGCTCTCTTTCGTTCATAGGAATCCTTAAAGAAGACAGGTGCATTGTACGATTAGGCTCTACTACACCAATCAGGTCCTCAAAGGCATCAGAAGAGTACCAAATTTCCCTGACAAGCCCCCCGTTTCCTTCAAAAACTGTACCTGAACTTACGGAGTCAGAAACTCCTGTAACACACTTGACTTCGTTGAAAGAGGCACTTTTCACTACACACTCAACTCCATCTGCTTCCACTGAGACTTTAGAAGTGTCCTTCGGGAAAGACCTTCCTTGGATAGTTACTTCAAGTCCCCCACCACTGCTGCTTTGGCTATGCGAAACAGAATCTACTGCAGCAATGGTTCTAAAGTGGTACTCTTCTCCAGACAAAGTGTACATAGCTCCTGTCCATAACAAGTCACCATTTCCGTAACCGCCTAAAAAGCTGATGGAAGGACCTGCTTCACCGTGAGTATTGTCTCCAAGGACTCCTGTGATGTTCTGTTGATTAGAGTCAAAGCTTGTCGAAAAATCGGGTTTGAAAAGTTCTAGAAGACGGTTGTTGATTTTGGCTTCATTGACTAAGTCCCAGTGGTTTCCGTACCAGTAACCATAGAAACTTACTTCGTCTCCTTCAGAGGCTTCGGGAGGACTTACGAAGTAAACAGGCGAGCTGTGCCAGTAGGAGTAAGTGAGGTTAGAATTGAGGTCGGTTGAAAAAGGAACTGGGGAATTAATTTCTAGGACTTGAATTTCAGCTTGACTTTGGCCTCTCTGGTCAGCAGGCGGAATGATACACTGCATATAAGAAGAAGTTTTGTAGAACTTAACTATTGGGCATTCGTTACCATCTACAGTAACGGTGTAATAATCTGCATCAAAGTAGTCAAAGATTCCTCTGATGTGGAGAAGGTTGCCTCCAGTGAAGGAAGAGTGCCTTTTTTCCACCCAAGGGTTTTCCACTACTGTTGAGATCCCTTGAATCTCAGAACTTTCTGTCAGTTTGGCTAAAAGTAACAAACTCAATACACACCACATTTTATTACCTGAAATTTTTTCGATAGGCTTTCACCATAGAAAGCACAAAATATGCCAATGATATCGGTTCAAAATCAATTAAGAGTTTAATTGAGATTTTGTAAACATGTAAAACCCAGATAAAAGGAAGACCTAAAGAAATAACCGAACTTAGAAACAAAGTTAGTTACCTCTTCTTAAGGATAATTATGGATGAAGAAAAGTAGTTGGGCTGCAAGTCTTCAGTGATAGCACTGCGCAGGTAAAAGTCGAACTTTTCGAGAATTTCAGAGATTTCAGTTTCTCCTAAGTGACTAATGCACCTCCTCAGAGGAGGCAGAGCCCAAGCTTCAAACCACCCTGCATAGGTTCTAGCATACTTTTCTAAGTCGCCTTCTTTCAAGTAATCCTCATAAAAAGGTGACACAAAACTCACTCGCTCCACCTCCACAAGTTCCAACTCAGGAAACTTAGCAATTTCAGCCCTCCAAAGTTGCTCGTTTGCCACAGTACACTGTATAGTGTAGTTCTTTACAATTTCCACACTGAGGTCTTGCTTAAGACTTTCACGGGCTGTTTGCAGTACCTTTACGGTATCGAGCTTTGAAGAGTCAAACTCAGGGTGCACGATACACAAAATACCTCCAGAACGCAGCTCGGCAACACGGGAACTAAGGATTTTAGAAATTGACTGAGAAGCTAAAGAAGTAAGACTCTCTTGCACCTGTGGATCTGAGCTTAGCTGTACATAAATAGAATCCTCAGCAGGTATAGGAGTGTCTAAGTAGTGAAAAGCAAACGACGAAAACCCAAAGTCAATAGACCCCTCAAGGAAGAGCTTTTCGTAAAAGGACCCCGGGACTATGCTCAATGAAGTGTCTGGAAGACTTAAGTAGTTCTCTTCCTGCATAGCTTTTGTAAAAGCATTCCAGTTGTTCGAAGGTAAATCTACATGACTCACCTCTACTGGTGTTTTCGAGTACTCCCGGTAGTCAGAAATAAGGTTCCTGAACATTAATAGAGAATTCTGACCTTCTGAACAGCCGTAATCAGCAACTCTTTTAACTTCTCCAGAAAGCCTTAAAGCCTCTAAGATTTTGGGGTAAAACTTCAGAATCGAAGCATTCTGCAGTCTGCAGTTTTCATTATACTGATTCATAGCGTAGTTGTTCATATTATAAATAGCAAGTGTTAAAACAAAACCAACAAATAACTTAAATAATTAAAAGTGGGTCCTAAGAGTCAAGCAAAAAGTCAAGCTTGTCTTCGTCAAAGGTCATGTTTTCAGAAGATAAGCTTTCAGGATTATCTTCTTTTAAGTTCCGGAAAGACGAGCCAACGGGCTGCTCTTCCATAAAGTCGTCAAAAGACTTCATAGGCACGTGGGTGATCGGCAAGTAACTAGCCTCCATAGAAATCTTAGGTTCTTTGCGGCCTTGCATGTAACTTGCGATCATAAGAAGTACACTTTCGATCTTCTTCATGCGGTCACGACTTTCCATGATTTGGGTGACTAGGAGTTTGTTTTGGTGTGTCAAGCTAGTGACTCTTTCTTCAAGGTTTTTAATTTGGGTTTCGGAGGCCTGGCCACGTTTGTGGAGTTGGTAAAGTTTTTGAAGAAGGGGAGAGACTTCTCCTTCTGAAGAATGACCCCTAGGCATGAGGGACCAGTTGGCCTCAGTTGACTTCCTAGAAATGTCTTTCATAAGGTCTGGGCGTCCTTTGACGAATAAGGGGTGTTTGAACATGTGGGTTTGCCCTGACTCCCTGCACTTGTGGAAGTCGTACATGTTGAGTTGTCGGACAAAGGAAGCCAAGTTGTTGTGTTTGAAGTAGCGAGGCAAGACCCTTTCACTGAATTCATTTACATTGTTGATTACAAAACCGGCGCCGTCTTGTGTCCAGCAGATGACTTCGTTGAGGGACTCTTCAGTCACCATGTCGTAAGTCTTCTGCAAAAAGGAAGTTGGACTGGTTGCGTGTGCTTTCTTTTTCATAATGATTATTAGTTTACATTAAAAGTTTGTCTAGTTTAGTTTCGATCCTTTTCATTTGGTTGCTGACTTTTTTGAAGTAGTGTTTGGAAGCCTGCATTTCTTGTTCTCTCCTGTTTCTGTGTATTTTAAGGGACTTCTTGGTGCTTTTGTAGTACTTTATGGCTCTCTCCAGAACTTGTTTTTGTTTAGAGACTCCCAAACTAGAGTCCCCGTACTTCTTTTTGAGCAAGTGCAGTCTAAAGACCTCCACCACCACCAAAGCTGCGCTCCGCGAACGGTGTATAGCTTTGAAGGCTTTGTTTTGGCTGATGTTTAGTTGCAAAGAAGACTCCAACGTAAACACCACCATTGAAAACGTAAAGGCCCCCCAAAGAGCACACAGAATCGCAACTATCCTGCCAAAGTGAGTCCCTGGGTACAGGTCTCCGTAGCCTATAGTTGCCATTGTCACTGCACAGCACCACACTGAGTTCAAGTAACTCTCAAAGTCCAGCCCAGAAATGTCTGTGTAGGGCCTTTCAAACACCCTTAAAAAAATCCCAAACAACAAAAAGCTAGGCACAATGAACCCCAGAATCAAACGCAAAGGGTGCGTTTTGATCATGCACCTCACTGAAAACCTCACGTTGGCCTTGGTTCCGTTGCGGGCACAATACACCCTTGCGTGGTCGTTTTGGTATATTGTAAGGTTAAACAAAGAACGCAGCAGGAACCCTAGTCGCAAAAACATCATCACGTAAAAGAACTCTGCAAGTCTGTAGCACACATGCACGTAGTGACTCCTTCCGTCTACGTCGTTAGTTCTGAATTCTTGTCTGACTGAAACATTTGCGTGCATGTAAGGGTAAGGAAAAATGCAGAGTCCAAGCAATTCAAGCACAAGCCCCAAGCTCAAAAGTTTCCTTTCTTTCTTGATTCGTTTGCGGTGTTCCTGGGGCTCTTGTTCGCTTTCCTTAGGGAAGGGGTTGGGCCTGCACTTGTACCACTCTCTTTTAGTTTGATGCCTCATAACCAAAAAGACCATTGAAAGAAGAGTAAACACTAGTGTCAGCCACCTGTAGACTTCGTTGATGTTTTCTGCACAGTTGCTGTAAGTCCTGTCCTCGGCAAAACCTAACTCGTAGTCTACAGTCGAAGTTACCACTCCTACCATACTCAGAACTGCAGCTACCATCTCAGCTGTCCTCCACCGAGTGTACAACCTCTGGGACTTTTGAGCTAGGGTCAGAGGTCTGCCTTTGGAGAGTAGTGAGCTTTCGTAGGAGGCATCTTCTATTTCCATTACAATTATTCAGCACTTAGTAAACAATTCTAGAAGCAATAAATAAAACTTTTTTACTGATGAAAAAACTTTTGAAAATCACAACTTTCACAGGAGCTCTGGGTTTAGGTGGGGTTTACTACAACTTTTCTGAACTCAGAGAAAACCCCCAGGAACTGCTTGTTGCTGCTCAAAGATTAGGAAGAATTAGTTTTACTGCTGGAAAAATTGCCTTTAACTCGATTGGAGGCGTCGACCACCAAAAGCACGTTGAAAACTCAGAAATGCTGAGAGAAGCCCTCAAGAAAAACGGAGGCAGCTACATAAAACTCGGCCAAGTAATAGGCAACTTGGACTTGCTAGTTCCTCAGGAGTACGTGAATACCATGAAACCACTCATGAACGACGCACCCAGAGCTAAGTTTGAAGATGTAAAACGCATCGTTGAAGAAGACCTAAAACAACCAATCCACAAAGTGTTTGCTGAGTTCGACGAAGAGCCCATTGCAAGTGCTTCGCTTGCCCAAGTCCACAGAGCTAAACTCAACAACGGAGAAGTGGTGGCCGTTAAGGTGCAGCACAGGTGGATCAGGGAGCAGTACCCAGGAGACGTACGTATTCTGGAAGTGCTTGCGAAGACTGGGAGAAAGCTCTTTAAGAACTTCGACTACATGTGGATAATCGACGACCTTAAAAGAAGTGCTGAGCACGAACTTGACTTTATTCGCGAAGGCAACAACGCCCAAAAGTGTTCTGAAATCTTTAAAAAGAACCCTTATGTTAAGGTGCCTGAGATCTACTGGGGGTTGTGTTCGGACAGAGTACTTACTATGGAGTTCATGGAAGGAGTGATTATTTCAAAAGTAGAACAAATCAAAGAAACAGGAATTGACCTAAGCGACCTCACTCAACTCTTGTCAAAAGCTTTTAACGAAATGATCTTTGTCAGTGGCTTCGTGCACTGCGACCCTCACCCAGGCAACATACTTGTAAGACCTGTCAAAACTTGGAAAGGAGTTAAACCCCAAATAGTGCTTTTGGACCACGGTCTCTACAGGGACCTTTCTGAAGGCGTCAAGCAAAGCTACAACGGAATGTGGAGAAGCATCATACTGCAGGACGAAGAAGGCATGAAGCACTACGCAGCTGAACTTGGAGTAACTACTCTTTACCCCTTGTTAGCAGGCATGATGGCTGGGAGGCCCTGGGAAGACATTATGAAGCCAGAGTCTGGTCTAGAAAGACTCAGAAACGCACGTGCTTACAAAGCTCAGAAAGAAGAACTCATCCAGCATGCACAGGAGTGGCATAAAGAAATCAACCAAGTGTTGGGAAGAATGCACAACGAACTGGTGCTTCTTTTCAAAACCTTTGAGTGGCTGCGTGCTATTGACGCTGAACTCGGCAACCCTGTAAACACAATGCAAATAATAGCTGACTACTGCACAAGAGACCAGGTTTCCTACACTGCTCGTTACTGGGCGCGACTGAAGCTTTGGGTGCTGGCAGTTTGGATTAGCTTTTTGGAATTCTGCTCTATAGCTTAATAAGTAAAAAGATGTTTATGCCCGGAGGTTTGCCAATGGCCCCTTTCAGGCCACCTAGCACTAGCTACATGCCTCGGCCAGAGTTGCCGCCACACCTGCAGTCACTGTTCAACCCCAGACCTCCATTGCCCTTTTTAAAAGTACCCCTTAAGCCCAAATGCAGGTCTTACGAAGGAATTGCAGACTACGTAGACCTTATGGAAGAAGGTCCTCCTCCACCCCCCGAAGAACTTCCCAAAGCTTCCTCCAAACAACAAAAACTAGAGTCGCACCAACAGTCACTCAACTTGCTGAGACAAAACTACGACCCCAAAGAGTACAACTTGCCTTCTGACCCCTACCTCACCTTGTTTGTGTGCAGACTCAACTTCGAAACCACTGAAAGCAAATTAGAAAAAGAGTTCGGCATTTACGGCCCCATCCGCAGCATAAACCTCGTAAGAGATAAGCAAGGCAACTCAAGAGGCTACGCCTTCATTGAATACGAAAACAAAAACGACTTCAAAAATGCCTACAAACACGCAGACGGACGCCGCATAGACGGAAGACAAGTACTTGTAGACTTCGAAAGGGGAAGAACCACTCGAGACTGGCACCCACGGAGACTGGGCGGGGGCAAAGGCAACACCCGCGCCCACCGCCCCAAAGGCGAAGCGCCACAGAAAGTAGACATTTCTTACATTTACGACGAGTCCCGCGGCTATAAATCCCAAGGTAGGCCTAGAAGCAGGTCCCGGAGGTATGATAAGTATAGGCAGTAATACTACTAACAACTTAGTTAAGTTCAAGATAGCTTGCGAGGTCCTTAAGGCTCAGTTGCCTTAGTTGCCTGACAAAACCTGGGTTGGGGCACACACAGCTCCTTTTGGACCTTACCAAATAAAGAGTCTGGTCATACCCGTTTTGGTACTTGGCCATTAAATAAGCAATAGTAATACTAGCACTCCGCGAAACTCCTGCTGCACAGTGGACCAGGACGTTGTTGCCTTCTGCTCTGTTCCTGTGAATAAACCTAACTGCTTCTGGAACATGTGAAGCAATGTCTGCGCCCCAGGAGTCCTCGATTGGAACGTAGTGGTAGTTTATTTGTTCAAAAGGGGTTTGGGTGTAGAAGCCCTGGTTCACGCACCGCACTATAGCTTTGATGTTGTGTTGCTCAAGGAGTTTGAGGTTCTCTGCACCGTGGATGTTTCCCAAGAACAACCCCTCTTCAATTTCGTGCATAGGTTTCATGCTCTCTTCAACAAAACTCTCGAAGTCCATTTAATAAATGGGATTACTAGACACTAGAGATCCACCCAACTACAACCCTAAACTCGAAAAAATTAAACCTGCTGACAACACCTTACTGAAAGTACTCTCTAGAAAACGCAGAACCACTGCCTCAGCAGGCATCCCCAAGTACACCTTTTCAGTGTTTACAAATAATTTGATGGCACAGCAAGGTCTGCCTGGAGGATTTAAGGTTGCTTTGCTCTTCGTAAGTCTGTATTTCCCTGGGATGCTTGTTTACTACGCAGCTTCTAGAAGCCATCCTGTGAGGAAAGAATTTTAAGTAATAATGAGCCTTTCTTTAATTCCTCGCTTAAACACTCAAAAAGCTGAACACTGCACAAGCGAAGTTGAGTGGTCCCGTGGGTCAGACCCCAGCACCAACCGTTCTTTATTCAAGAAGAAACCCAATCTTTACAGGTATGAGTGTGGAGGAGTTTTAGTCTACGATGTAAAGGCTAAACTCGCAGGCCAAGAAGCTCCTCGTGAATCCCCTCCAAGTTCTGCCTCTAGTTTAAGTTCAGCTTTGAAAAGGGAACTTGAGTCCCTTACTTCCCAAGGTAACGACCACTTAGAACTTAACAATTTCGTCAAGGTGCGGAATTTCCCCGGCGAGCCTAACTTTTGTCCCGAGTACACCTTAGAAATTCCTCCTGACCCAGACATTCTGAAGTTCGACTCTAAGTTTGAATGCGGCAACTTGCACAAAGCAGTTAGGCTTTCCAAGAACGACTACTTGCTAATTTTGGACAAAGACTCTGAGAATGCTATTAACCAGTGGTACTACTTCAGTGTAACTAGTACCTTTGTAGGCGAAGTGACCTTTAGAATCATCAACCTTGGAAAGTTTGGGTCTTTGTACAACCAAGGAATGCTTCCTTTGATTAAAAGTCTTAAAAAGGGAGGAGACTGGTTCAGAGGAGGAACCAACATTAAGTACTTCCCTACTGCGGTGTCTGGCTACGAAGGGTGCTATACCCTTGCGTTCAACTACAGGTTTGAACAACTCCACGACACAGTGTACTTTGCGTTCTCTTACCCCTACACTTACCAAGAACTGAACACCAAACTTGACGAACTCCGAGAAAAGCACTCAGACATTGCACGAGTAAACACCTTGTGCGAAACAGTAACTAAGAACCCCTGCTACTTCGTTACGATCACCAACAACATCGAGAGCTACACTTCTTTTTACGAAGAAAGCTACATGATGAAGATCAGTGCTCCTGCAAGGAGACTCTTCAGAAGACGCGAAAACAAAAAGAAAACCAAAAACAAACACTCCAGAAAGAAAGGCATTGTGATCACGGCAAGAGTCCACTCAGGCGAAACAGTGTCTTCGTTCATGATGGAAGGAATCCTGGACTTCTTAGTGAGCAACTCGCAACACGCCCACATACTCAGAGAAAACTTTGTTTTTAAAGTAGTGCCTATGCTCAACCCTGACGGCGTCAGGTACGGCAACAACCGAGCTTCTCTTTTAGGTGTTGACCTAAACAGACGCTGGGCCCAGCCCAACAAACTTGCCCATCCCACTATTTACTATACAAAGAAGATGATGCAGGTGTTTGGAGAGTCCCACAGCATTTCGATGTTTTGTGACTTGCACGGCCACGCCACTAAACGCAACATCTTTATGTACGGGTGCAAGTCCACAGCCTTCGAAGACAAGCGTAAAAACATACTTGCTAAAGTGATTCCTGTGCTCATGGGCGAGCAAACTCCTTTGTTTAGCTTTAAAGACTCCCACTTTCGAATGGAAAAGTGCAAAGAAAGCACTGCTAGAATAGTAGTTTACAAAGAGTTTGGAGTAGTTAACAGCTACACTATGGAGGCTTCTTTTTACGGTCCTGAAAGCATAAGTGCTTTTCCAGAGACAAGGTCGGACTTGCACATGGTGCCACAAGACCTCCGGAACGTTGCTTCTTGTTTGTGCAAACTAGCACTTAACTTTATGTCTGCAAGGATTTGTTCTAAAAAAATTATTTACGTGACCCAAAAACTACTCAGGCCTTCCAAAAAGATCGAAGAAACTAAGATTGAGGAGTTCCAAAACTGCCAAGAAAGCACTGGGGAGTTCAAGGACATACTTGAGAGAGAAGAAATCTGGAAAGGCATCGAACAAGTCCCAAGCAGCGACGAAGAAAGCTCAGAAAGTTCACCTTCAGACATCGAAGAACTTGAACCCCAGCCTCAAAAACCTTTTCAAAAACCAACACCCCCAATCACTGAAAACCCACAACCTACAACCCAAAGAAAGGAAACCTTTTCAGCTAAAAGAATCAGAAGAGTAGTTAAACCTGCAAAGCGCGAAAAAAGCCGAACTCCAATGTACCTGAACCCCACTCAGATCCAAATAACAGCCCAAGGAGACGAGTACATCCTAAAAAGCAACTCCTCTGAAAACTACTTCCAAAGAAAGTCCAAAACTCCCATGCAGTCGGTCCGCAGTCCGCAAACTGCCCTTCCCATCAAACCCATTCGGTCTAAAATCAGTATACCTAAGCACTACTTTAAGTCAAAGTCTCCTCTTCTAGAAGCTGACAGGTCCAGGAACTACAAAGTCTCTACCAACTTTATAAGCAGTTTGAAAAAACAATTAGAGAAGTCCCCACTTTCCACCTACTCAACTGAAAAAACTCCAACTAGGCCAAGTAAAAAACCAGGCATTGAAGAAATTTATCAGTCGTGGATCAAAAACAAAAACCAAGTTAAACAAGAACCCCAAAACCCCCGCGAAGTGTTAATGGGCAACTTGATAGATAAGGAACCTAAAATATACAAAATTTTTACAAATAAGTATAAAAACCTGCAAGTTTAAAACCTTTAAATTTGTCGAATTTAAATGTCTAAACCGCAATCTTATTTGGAAAAATACCATCAAAGAGTGCGATCCCAGTCTCCCGAACCCAGGAGCTCTGGAATGCTTGACAAACAGAACTACGTCCAGTGCTTAGAGGCCAAACTCCAGGAAGCTTCACAGGCCCTTCTCAACAGTCAGCTCATGGAACAAAGAATCCAGCAACTCCAAGCACAACTCAACACTGCTGAAGACAAAATCCTCAACTTAACTAGAGTGCTTAAACTCCAGCAATCCCACGTAGACTCATCGGAGCACGACCCTAGTCTTCCCTCTACTTTGCGGGCAATAGAACTCCGCCTTGCTACTTTAGAAAACAAATTCCAAAACTACAAAACTCCTGAGTTCCTTTCACAAGTAGACACTGCTTTGCAAGACACTGAAACTCGGATTCGCAAACTACTCAAACAAAACACCCAAGAAATCGACCAAAAACTCCAAGACTCCCACAGAGAACTCGAACAAAGCCTCCAAAAGGGGTCTTTTGCAAAGGACTTCCTGGAAAAGTCCTCCCAGGAAAAAGAAACCCTTGCCAAACAAGCTGCTGATGCGGCTTGGGAAGCTGAAAAGACCTGCAACAAACTAGCTGAAGACACCATCAATAGGATTTCTGTTTGTGAAAAAGAAATTAAAAAAGTCCAGAACTTCGACTGGGAAGAGATCCAAAACACCATTACTTCAGAAGTTACTGCAACTGTAGATAAGATCACTGAGATGGTCAAAGACTACGCTGACCTCCAAAACTCACTCAGCAAAGACGTTCAAGAAATCACTAAACGTGTTCTCAAACTAGAACAGAACAAAGAACCCCCTAAAGTTCTCACCAAAACTGAAACTAAAACTGAAACTAAAAGAGCCAAAAGTCCCCAACCTAGGTCACCAACTCCCCCCAGAAAGCGCTTGAACTCCCATGACCTCAAAAAGTCCCGCAGTCCCACTCCAGACTCTTCCAAAGAAGAAACCAAAGCCAAACCTAAGAAACGAACCAAAACTTCCAAAAGGGCCAAACTTGAAAAACTCTACCAACAACTTTCAGCTCGTAAGTAACTAGTTTTCTTATTGTCTTATAGGAGTTTTCACGGTAGTTTCTTGCAGTTGGTAAGCGTACAAGTCGTTGAAGGGCATTTGGTGTCTGTCGCCTCCAAAAATGTACATGCTTTCTGCAATCAACACAGCTGAGTGTCCGTCCCTAGGATGAGGAACGCGTCCTTTGACTCTGCCTACTAAAGGACTTGGAGGACCTTCATACAAAGTGCGTTTTTTGCGGGCGTTTCTTTCTGGGGATGGAAGCTTGGTTGGAGAGCGTGTAGGACTCTTATTAAGACTTCTAGTAGGACTTTTGTTAGGACTGGGGTCTTTGGACCCGTTTTTACGGACAGGAGAGATCTTGGACTTTTTGTACTCTTCAAGTTGCTCTGCAGAAACTGGGTCTTTGACTTGGGTTTCGTACTGAAACATAGTCCAAGTGTTGTTGCCGAAGTGGTAAGAAAACATCTCGTTAGTTTCTTTAGTGATGTCTTTCATCCCTCCAAACACAATCATCACGTCTTTGTAGGCAACAGCTGAGTGTCCTGACCTGCCACTGGGAACTTCCCCCTTGCACTGCACTTGTTCCCACCTAAAAGTGTTCAGGTCCAGTTTCCACAAGTCGTTTAACTTAACTCCTTCTTCGTCAGACCCTCCGAAAACGTAAAGACACTCGTTGTAGACAACAGCAGAGTGGTTAGACCTAGCTACAGGTCCGTCGTTCGTTTGGATCTTGCGCCAAGTATGGTTGTTCAAGTTAAACCCGTAAACATTGTTGCTCCTAACTCCCCTCATGAACCCTCCAAAAACTAACATCCAACTCCCAGCAGAGTCCTCAAAAAGATTAGCAGAGTGAGAGTCCAAAGGAGGCGGGCAGTTGGGGTCTGAGGGAAGAATTTCTTCAACAGTGTTGTCTGTGAGGTTAAGTAAAAGCACTTTGTTGAACTCAACGTCTCCGTCAGTTCCTCCAAAAAGGTACAAAGAGTCGTCTTTGACAACTGAAGTGAGTCTGTAAACTCCGTTGAGAAAAGGAAGGTCAACTACTTTCTGCCAGCCTTCTTCTTCCCAAGAAGTAGACCGGGGATGGAACACCCACAGTCCTCCCTGGGGACCCTCTCGCAGGTCCTGACCCCCCACTATCAGCATTGAGTTCTTCCATGAGCAGCCTGTATGGTAACTCCTGCGGCTAGGGTGTTCTTCTTTGGTCCTGATTTCTTCCCACAGTTCACTGAAGGGCTCTTCTTCCCTTTTTTGGGTTTCAACAGTTAAGTCTACACGTTGCTTAACCTCTTCCATTTACTTTAAATTTTGAAGAGCAGAGTACAATTTGTCAAGTTGCTGCATAACTGACTGTTGGTGCTGGTCTTGTTGGGAAGTGGCCTTGGCAAGGTCAGCTTGCACAGCACTTTGGACTTCGTTTAACTTGCCGTTCATGTTTTGGAGTTTGGAAGACAAGTCTGTAGTTACTGTGTCTTTGTCTTTTTCAATAGCTTGGATGGCTTCTTTGAGTTCGGTAACTTGGGTCTGGAACTCCTTAACCTTTTCTGAAAGCCCAGTGTCGGACTTTTCCTGAAGTAGTTGTTTTAGTTGTTCAACTTCTTGGTTGAGTGTGCTTAAGTTGCCATTGTTGGGGTTGCTTTGGTCTAACTCAACTAGTTTCTTTTGGATCTCTGGAATGTCTGAAGTTTGTACGTGGTTCAAGCTGTTTTCAAACAACTCCAGGTTTTCAGAAAAAGCTGCAATTTCTTCTTGAATGCTTTCTAGGGGCTCCTGCATTTGTTTTTTTATTTGGGCTTCAATTTGGTACTTGTCTTGTTGAAAGTTGTACTTGATGTTGGAGAGTTCCTCTAAAGCAAGGTTCAAGCTAGTCTTGTTAGTGATGCTTTCAGGACGTTCTAGTTTGTATAGCATAGAAGACACTACTTGCTGCACCTGGACTTCTTCTAAAACTGCTGTGTTAGTGTCTACTTGTTCGTAGACTTGGTCAAACCTGTCCTGGACTTCTTCTTGGAGTCCTGAAACTTCTTTGTTCAAGGAGCTGAGTTCCTCTCTCAAAGCTTCTTCGTTGTCTTGTATTGTTTGGTTAATGGACTCGTGGAGTTTTTCTAAGTTCTCAAACATGGTGTCAATGTTCTTTTCGGAGTGAAGAATTGACTCTTTGATTTCTTGGTTAACTAAGTAGTCTATGACTTTGGTCAAGCAGGCCTGGGCTTCCACCTTTGCTTCTAGGTTTTGTTTGGTTTCTTCTAGTTTGCTTTGCAAAGACTCTTCTAGGGACCCTTTGAATTCAACTTGTGAAACTTGACTTACCATGTCTTCTACACACCTTTCGACCGACTGCTTAATTTCTAAGTCTATAAACTTGTTTTTGGTGTTCCAGTCCGAAGTGTGTCTCTTATTTCTTTCCTGTTCAAGTTCCAAAGAAACCTCTGACTTAAGTGTTTCTATGTTTTTGTTGATAGTGAACTTAGTGTAGTCTTCTAAAGACGTTATCCTTTGGTCCAGGTTATGCATTATGCTTTGTTCTGAGCTGTTTCTTTCAGCTGACTCTTGGGTAAGCAAGTGCTTAAACTCTGACTTAAGGCCTTCAGAAGTTTGCTGGATACTTTCACTCAGTAACTCCTTAGTGGAGTCTAAGTTAGACTCTAGCTGGCGGGTTTTGGTTTTTAGGTCTTGAGTTAGTTTGTCTTTGACTTTCTGGAGTTCTTCTTGGGCCCACTGCTTGAGGTCTTCGTCAGAACTCTTTAGAAACTCGTAAATGTCATTGTGTGCATAGTTCACTTCCCCTTTAAACTCATTAATTGTTTTTTGGACTTTTTGGACCTGAGACTGGGTGCCTTCAATGCTTGCAAAGACTTCAGACAGTTTTTCACTGAAAATTTGCATTAAGTAACTTTGGATTTCAGACACGTGTGAACGCATAGAGTTGTCCTGGGAAAGAATGTCACCCTTTCTCTGCTTCATTTCTTCTTTGACTGCATAAGCTATTTCGTCTTTGGTGCCTCTTTGGAGTTGGTCAATTCTACTAGCTAAAGTTTTGGCTTGTTCAAACTCAAAGTTAGATATGTGTCTTTGAGTGCTTACTTGGTAGTCGTGGATCTCTTTGTTCAGTTGGTCTGAAATCACTGTAATTGCTGAGTTAAGACGTTGTTCCAGCAGTGAGTCTTCGTGAGTGATCTTGGACTTAGCTTGTTCAACTAAGTTTTCGAAGTACTCCTGGGAGTTCCTTACTTCTTTTTTGAGGACCTGGGCTTCTCTAGTTAGTTTGTCTAGAGTTTTGTGAACAGAGTCTTTGTCAGACTCCAACTGGGAAAGCACAGACTGGTTGGCATTTTCAATTTCAGCAGCACGAGTGACTTTCCACTCTTCCAGTTCTTTTTGGTTTTGGTTTGTTTTTTGTTCTAGGGTGTAGATAGAGGCACCTGTTCTGTTTTCACTGGACATTATTTGGTTTTCAAGGTCCACTTTGCTTTTTTCAATAGAAGAAGCTAGGGCTTGCAGGTTGTTTTGGAAGTTTTCTTGTTGTTCCAGTCTGTACCTAGACTCTTCGTGGAGACTGTGCTCGATGCCTTCCATTCTTTGGTGCAGGTTGTTCTTTATGGTGCTCACTGCTTCTATGATTTCTTTGATGTTTTCGTTAATGAGAGTTTCTACTTTGCTCACTTGGTAGTTAGAAGCTTCCCTTGTGCGTGCAATGATTTCGTGCAGAGCTCCCAGTCCTTCCTGGACCATTTCTACTATTTTCCTTTCTTTTTCTTCAAAGTTCCTTTTATCAGTGCTCACGAACTGCTGCACGCCCTGGAGTTTGTTTTCAGTCCACTGTCTGTAGTCCCTTTCCACCTGGCCTCTCAAAGAAGTTTCTTCGTCCACTTTCTTTTGCAGGTTGTTCACTATGGACCTTAAGTAGTAGGTTTCTTCTCGGTACTGGTTTTGCTTCATGTGTTCTAGTTTAGCAGCTTTTTCTCTGCTTTCAGTTTGCGCGTGCATAATGTCGTCCCGGTAGGACTGGAACTTAGTAGCTAACTGCTTTTCTTGTGTGCGCAGTTGTTCGTGCAGTTCCTGGATTTGCCGCGTTGACTCTTTTTGTGCATTTTCACGGCGTTGTTGTTCGTCTTGAAGTGCTTCTCGGAGTGACTGGAAAGAACTTTGGATCCTTTCAAGAACCATGGGGTTGAGTTCTTGGGACTTTTCAACTCTAGGAACTTGCACTGCTTCAGTTTTGTTGAGTTCAAGTTGTTCCACTCTGCGTCTGAGTGAAGTGACTTCGTTGAACAGACCTTGCTGCCCTGTGCGTGAGGACTCCTGGAAGACTTTAAGTGACTCTTGGATTTTGTTGACTTGCTGGGTGTTTTGTGACCAGAGGTGGGAGTCCCTGTCGCTGATGTGCTTGAGTTCTTGGTGCAGTCTGTTGGGAAACTCGTCCAGAAAAGAAGACATTCTTCTTTCCACAGCTGCCCTGACGTCTAGCAACTGGACTTCGACTTCTCTAAGCCTGCCCCTGAGTTCTATAACTGACATGTCTTCTTTCATGTAAGACTTGGGAGTTTCTGCTCTTTCAGGAATTGAGGCTTTGGAAGACCTGTTGGAGATATCAGGCAAGTTGGACTGTCGGGACTTAGGTGGAGTAGGTGCTGACTTAAAGATATCCCACACTGCGTCTCTTTGTTCTCTTCTAGACATTAGTTATTATTGTTAAAGTAACTATAGCATCCCAGTGGTTTGGGGTCCCAAGTTTTAACCTTCCACCACTTGTTTAGGTCAGGAACTCCACTTTCTGTTTGACCACTTAGTTTTTTGTGTGAAAACCTGCAGACACCCCTTAGTTCACTCATCGTTTCTAGCACCTTAGTTTCAAATACCTTGTGCTCAACCAGCAACCCAACAATCTCAAATGCTAGCTTTTCAGTGTTTTGGAGAGTCACTAAGTGCTTCACACAAGGAGTCACCATTAACTTCAGTCCATCTGAAAGAGTCAAAACTTCTTCAATTACTTGTTTTAGTTTTTCCAAAGAAATTCTTTCTCGTTTTAAGTTAGCTAAAAAGGCCTGGATTACTGCTTCAGGCAGTTTCTTAACCTTACTTTGAAGTTCAACAAACAGTATTGCCCAAGCTTCGTCTCTGATTTCCAGTCTCATTTTGGCTAGCTCCTCAGCAATTTCACCTCGGAAACAAGGTGTTTCTTCAGGAAACAAGTTTTCAAGGAACTTAGCAACTAAGTAGTTGTCCTCTGTAATAAGGGCCTTTGTCTTGTACCTTTTGAGTTGCCTCATGACTTTTTCGTGGTTTTCTAAGTAAAGACTTGCTTGGTGGTTCCAGTAGTGTTCAATCAACCAAGAGTACAAGTGACTTAGTCCCTTTGCTAAAAGAAGTGCTTCAGGCAAAGCTCCGTGAGTAACAGAATGCCTTAACTCCACTACGTACTCACTGATTCCTAGTGTCTTGGCAGTGGCTTGGATGCTTTTTCCTCTTTCGAAGTTCAAGTCACACACTTGGTTAACTATTCGAGTGATGCACAAACCAACTGCAAACCTAGCAGCTTCCAAGTTGAGTGTTTCAAGGAGTTTAAGGTCGTAAGTTTGGGTGAGTTCAAAGCACACTTTGAGGATTGACCTAGTGGCTTCAACCATAACAGGCAAGCTGCTCCTTACTTTCCAAACTTCCATTGTTTCAAGGGACTTGCCTGGGTTGTTTTCTAAACTACTGTAAACTGCAATCCACTCGTTCCAGTTCAGCCAAGGCACTTTCTTAGGCTCCATTTTAAAGTCGCATTTAGGCTTATAACTTACTGGGGCTTCTGGGGAGTTGACAGCATATGAGTTAGAATGTCTTTAGTGTACTTTAGGCGCTTAGTCATTTCTACATTAGAACTTTCAAGGGCGTTTGCAAGCGGGAAAGTACTTCTTTCTCCTTTTTTGTTGACATAGGTAACCATGCGAGTTTCACTTGACAAAATGATTTCTGTATGGTCTTGGAAGTTAACCTGGACTACTTTGTTCGAAAGCCTAAACAAAATAGCGTGTCTAGTGCGCATCCACTTCTTCACGTATATAGTGGACTCAGAGGACTTTTCTTCGTCAAGAGCTGTTTCTTGCTTAACATCTCCTTCTAAGTAACTTCTGAAGTGCTGGAGCAAAGTAACCTTTTTTTGGAGTTCTTTGGGGTACTCAGTCAGCAAGTGTGAAGAAACCACGTCTTGCTTTTCAGGCCCACTCCTTTCAATGTAGTTGAACTTGTGCCCTCCTGGTCCCAGTATTATTTTAGTGGAGTCGTTGAAAAACACCCCAGTAGTTCCATTTGAAAGCAAGTACCCCAGTCCGTACTTGCTGGAGTAGTCCACCCACTTCTTGACCCAAATTTCAGGACCACTGGGTGCTGGGTTGTAAGAAGAACTTGACGAAGTCCGCAGGGGTTCTTTGTTTTTAGGAGTTGTTGCAACTACTTCAGGTTTGTGAGTTGCCTTGGCCAGGGGAGCTGGAGCTGTGTCAGCTAAGCGTCCAGTACTAGACACAGGCTGTGCTGAAGGCAAAAACTGTCTTAAGTAAGAAGCTGAAGGAGGACATGCCAGCGTGGAAGGAGGCAGTACCTTCGGAACTGAGTTGCCTTGGTGGAAGAACTGGTGGTTTAGAACTTCTTCGACAGAAGGCCTTTTAGTTGGGTCGTTGACAAGGATCCGGGTAATCAAGGACTTGGCATATTCACTCACAGGAACGTTTTCGGGAAAAGAGTAAGCATTCATGCGGATGCGTCGGTAAGTAGTTTTTACGTCAGAAGTTTCGAAAGGAGGTTTTCCTACTAGCAGGGTGTACATAATGACTCCAGTGCTCCACACATCCACTTCAAAAGAGTGTCCTTGCTTGCCATCAAGTACTTCAGGAGCTATGTAGTTAGGAGTTCCACAAATGGTTCTTTTCCTTTCTCCTTCAAATTCGAGTTTAGTTGCCAGTCCGAAGTCCCCTATTTTGATTTCCATCTTGTCTGAAAGGAACAAGTTGCCTAGTTTCAAGTCCCTGTGGATTATGTTGTGCGAGTGCATGTACTTAACTGCTGAAAGCAACTGGAGCATGTAACACTGCACCTCGAGCTCCGTCAGTCGTTTTCGCCTGCGGAGCAGTTCGTTCATGGTTTGGTTTGTGCAAAGTTCGAGTAAAATGTACACGTTTTCAGCGTCTTCGAAAAAGTGCTCAAAACCCACAATGCTTGGGTGGTGCAGTGACCTGTGGATCTTGATCTCTGACATGAGTTTTTGTTTTGCGCGGGACTTAGTCAGTGAAGCTTTAGGAACTATTTTGGAGGCCAAGAGTTTTTTAGTGTCTAGCGACATAAATTCATAGCACCTGGCGAACCCTCCTTTCCCGAGGAAGCGTCCTTTGGAGTAGCGCCTGAGTGCTACGTCTCCGTTCACTTTAACTATTTTTTCTTCAACTACTGTACCGCGTTCAGTTTCATCTCCTCTGCGGGTTGAACCGTTTGCCATGTTAAATATACCAGAAGCATAACAGTAGTAAGAATTTATGACTCTAAAGTTACCAATCCTAAAAGTTGCCTGAAGCGTGTCTTTGACTTGAGAAAGGACTTATATCAGCTAAGTCTAGTTGGACTCTGCTCGAAGCAGACAGGTCAAGGATGTGGCGGCTTCCACGGCGGGTTTTTCTCCGGCTTGAGTGGCTGGAAGGAGGGACTGAGGACTCCTCCACCAACAAGGGCGGAGGCAAGCAGTCAAAAGGAGGACCTGAGGAGGCATGAGTCAAAGCAGACTCCATGAAGGACCCTAGCATTTTGGTGAATTGCTTCCTGGAGTAAGTGCGGTAGCGATACTTAACTGGGGAAGAAGAGTAAGACAAGCAAGCTAGCTTGAAGCACTGAATTACAGCTGAGGAGTTTCCTGAACAAGACATGCAGTTGGGGTCGATGGAAACAGGGGTTTTGTTTGAAGGTTTTCCTTTTTCAGTGTAGCCCATTAGTTGCATGGCTTCTTTGTCTTCTTCTTCTTTTTCAAGTAAAGTGTTCACTAACTTGCAGAACTCAGTTACTTTCAGCACTAAGTCAGACACGTTTTTTATTTCAGTTTCGAGTTTGATTATGCGGTGTTCTTCTTTCTGGAACTCTTGGTTCTTGCTGAGCATTTGCTGTTTAAGTGCACCTCGTTGGTTTTTGTTTTTTTTAAATAGTTGTTGGACTTCGTCCCTGATTAACTCAATGTTCGTGTAAAACTCCTGCTTGAGAATCATAGAAGTTTTTTGTAGCTCTTGTTGGGTGTTGGAAGTTAAGTCTTTTAAGTTGTCTTCGTTTGCTAAAAGGCTTTGATTGATTGCTTCTAAGTTAGTGTTAAGTCTCCTAAAGGCTTCTTCAGTCTCTTCAGTGAATTTAGTAAGGTTCTCTTTGATTTCGTTTAGTTCAGAGTAAATTCCGTCTAGTTCAGAGGAGTCCGAACCTTCTTCCAGGGGCTCCAGAGTTCTTTGGGGGGACTTAGAAGGTGAGCGTTTTCTTTTGGCATTGATTGACTGCTTTTGCAGTTGTTTTTCTTGTTTTTCCTGTTCTAGTTTGTCAAGTTTTTCTCTGCCTTCTTGCACAAGCTGCTTTATAGTTTCTATTTGGGACTTAAGGTGGGAACTTTCTTCGTAAAGGCAGTTTTCTAACTTAGTTTCTTGAGCTTCCACAAGGTTCTTTAGTAGTTGGTTGTCAGCTACTCTGAGCAGCATTTCTGTGACTCTTAGGTTTTCTTCTTGGGGCAAAGAGTTCTTTAGGTAGTTTTGGAGTTCTTGGTGTGAGTCTCTTAGTTGTTTGTTTTGTTGTTTGAAACTTTTACTTAACTGGTCCACTTCGTCATAAAGTCGGTTTTCGAGTTTTTTCAAGTCGCGTTTAGTAAGGGTTTGCTTTGCTATTGACTCTATGTTTTCTTTAGAGTCCCTAATGACCCGTTTGGAGTTTTCCACTTGAGCACTTAGTTGAGGCATTGCGTTTTCTCTAAGTTCTTTCATTTGTTCTTGCAAGTCTTCAACAGTTCCCCCGAACTCTTCGAACTTTTCTCGGAAACTGCTGATTTTGGTAGTGACTTTGTTGTTTAAACTAACACTGTTCGAGTAAACAGACTCTTGGGCCTTTTTAAAGGCTTCTTTTAGTTCGTTGATATTTTCTTTGTTTTTTTTTTCGGTTTTTTCGTACACGCCAACGCGGGTTAGTATTTCTGATATTTTGTAGTCGAACTTTTCTAACTCTGAGTTGAAGGACTCAAACTTGCTGTCAGTGGTGGACTTTAAGTTGTTTTTTTCGACTCTGAGAGAGTTGATTCTTGCTGAAACGTCATCAATTGTTTGGGCCTTTTTAAGCAGTCTTTCCTGCGATGACTCAAGGTTCCCCAGTCTGTCTCCGTGTTTGTCAGACTTCTTCTTGAGTTTGTGGATGTCAGCTTGGTTTTCTTCGAGTTTCTGTAAAGCCGGACTAACTAGTTGGGATATTAAGTGCCTTATTTTATTCTCAAACTCAAACACATCCAGGAACTCTGTACTCATTTTAAAATTGTATTCACAAAGCTAAAAAGTCCAAAAACGACTCCGGTGGGATTCGAACCCACAACCCCCAGATTAGAAGTCTGGTGCGCTATCCGTTGCGCCACGGAGCCTTGGTACTTTAATTCAACTATGCTATTTGAAACATCACTAAAACCAACAAGTCCAAAAACGACTCCGGTGGGATTCGAACCCACAACCCCCAGATTAGAAGTCTGGTGCGCTATCCGTTGCGCCACGGAGCCTTGGTACTAAGTAAATTGTCTAGTACTTAAATGAATTTTAATATTTACATTACTCCTGAACAACTCGGCATTCCGACCTGATCTTTGCAAGGTTATCTACAAGACCCTCCCAGGCTTCAGTCATGGTTCCAAACAAGTCAATTTCCATGTTGCCGAAGTCAGTGAAGTGCATGTTTTCTACAAGTTGGTTGTCCAAAAGAACTCTTTTGGTTTCAGCCTTGACTTGGAAGTTGTAGTAGCAAAACTCGTTTTTGAGTTCGTTGAACTTCTCAGTTTTTTTGTGGAGCATTTTGGAAAAAGCCAGTTCTTGGTTGTTGAGCAGTTCTTGGTTACTGACTTCGTTGTCTGGGGCCATTTTCCAGTTCTTGGGGTCTTTGTTGGTCCAGAGTTTTTCTTTTTCGTTGAGTAGTTTTTGTTCAGTCTTTTGGAAAGTCGGTGCAAGTGAGTCCCTTTCTTTGATTATGCTCAGCAGTGGCCCTAACTCGTTGTACCCGAACTTGAAGAACACACTGCAGTAGTCTTTCATGACTTTCGACTTCTTTTGTTCGTGCCTTGCCATCTGCTTTAAGGCACGACTCAAACTCGAGTAAAGTGTTTGGTAGCCCTTAATGTTGGGAATTGACTGGTGCACTTCTTCAATAGTTTCCATGGTTTGGGCCACTGCGTAAGTCAGTCCAGCTACTTCCCTCAACTTCTTCACCAACAAGTCTACTTTCCTTTTGAAGTTGGACTTTAAGTTCTCTGTGTTGTAAATGAACTCCTTCAACTGGCTTTCCATCTCAGTGTCAATGTCTGGGTCGCAGTTCACCTGTCCCGAAAGACTCCACCTTTCTTCGATTTTGGAGTGCGGCTTGTCTTTGTACCCTTGCTTCTTGAGCATCCGGAACTCTGTGTCGTTCCTCACACTTAGAAAACCTTCTAAGTAAGGGCTCCTCCTAAACAACGCGTTCCGCATCACAGCAGAAATAAACTGTTGCAGGTACTTGCCTTGCCTTTCCAGGACTTTTTGTTCGTTTTGAGCACGTACTTTCTGGAGTTTGGGAGGTTTGGGAGGAACGTAGGTGGCTGGAAACATGGTAGTAAGGACTTCTTGGAGCCAGTTGAAGTCTTGGAGAGTCCTTTTCACATTCCAGCCTAGAGGAGTGGTTCTTACATGGAACCACACTCGGTGCTTTCCGAAAAGTCCTGAGTCGTTGAGTTCGTGTTCTTCTATTTTGGCTACAGGGTGCTCCACTGCTGAAAGTTCTGTTTCTGGAGGAACTGCTGTGTTCACTTGGTAAGTGTTGGGTCCTTTCACTTCTTCTATTTCGCAGGAAAACCCCTCTATTTTGGGTTCTTCGTGCTGGCCCGACTCAATCATGACTTCTTCGTTGGACACTTCTTCTTCTTCAGAGTCAGGTTTGGGCTGTTCATTTGAGTGGGACTTTTTGAATTCATTAACTACTTCTTCAAGTTCTTCTAGAGTCCACAAGTCCAGGTCTGGGTTTTTGTACTTCTCGCAAAATGAAGTGAACTCGTCTGGAGAATACCCCTTTAAAATGATTTCCTGTCGTAAGTACTTTTGTTTTTCTTTTCTTTCTTGTTTCTGGTCAGCATCCATTATTGATTACTTATTACTCCAGTTAGCTTATTAAGACTTGCCTTTGCTGCCCTTGAGTTTGTTGCAAAGCATCTTTTCCAGAGTCATAAAAGGAACTTCAATCACCAAAGAAAGTGGAACTGCTGCAATCCAAGACAAGGCATTTGCCATCACCCAGTCACAAAATAGGTTGGTTCCAGTAAACACAATTGAGCCCTCGTCTGATGAAAAAATAGTTATCATAATGGCGTAGTGTATCAAAAAGCACGCAAAGGACAACTTAGCAAACGGCTCCCAGAAGGGCGCTGCTAGGATGCTGTAGACCAGTTTCAGTCTGTTTAAGAGAAGAGGCATCATTACCATAACTAGGCCTAGTGAATACCCTAGTCTATAAGTTCCCAAAAACAAAGCATTCTCTGCTGGAGTCCAAACTTCTTCGTTTAAGTGGGAATACACCTGGCGCTGAATGAGTATAAAGAAAGAAATAAAAGCTATTCCCAAAGCAAAACTAGTAATTGCCCCGAACTTGGTATTTCTGATTTTGTCTATGAAGAAGTAAGCTACTTTGTCTGGGTGGGAGTCTGACTGCAAAGACTTCATCTTGGTGTACCTCAAGTACACAAACCCACAGTACAAACCTAGTACGTAAGGAATGTACCTACAGTAGGGTTTAACATACATCACAAAGTAAAAGTTGGCTTCTTCTGAGCGTGTGTTTTGGTTGTCAATGATGTTGGCAGTGAACTCGTACTCCGAAGCAAGAGTAGTGCTAATAACTACCCCTGTAACTACTAAAGTTACTTTGAAAAGCCAACCTATCCACTTAGCAAAGTTGTAATATACCATGATGATGATTGGGCTGAACCAAAAGAACTGCATGTCGTTGGCCAGGTACCAACCTATTCCAAAGCACCCGTTTCCTCTTCCGTCGGGCACAAAGTTGTTAATGAACAAAAGGTTGCCCCACCAGTATTTGTCACAGTCCTCAGTCATAGCGTCTGTTTCAAACCAAAGCGGACCTGAACCTATTCTCCTTGCAAACCAGTTGTAAATAATCATCATAAAGATGTACATAGGCAGAATCCGTAAAAGTCTGTGTAAGTAAACAAAAGTCCAGCCTATTGCTCCTAGTTTCCCACGACGCTTTTCTAGTTCCATGAGAGTTAAGTACCCCATAAGCAGTCCTCCGAGCCAAAAAAAGGAGTCCACTGCAAAAAAGCCTCCGTAACAAAGGGCCACCCACAACCTTCCTAGCACGTCTGGAAGTTCCTCAATGTTAATTATTGCAGAATGCGACCTAAAAGAGAAGCAGTGGCCCAGTATGACCCAACTCATTGAAATAACCCTGACTCCGTTCAAGCAGTCCAGTGTTTTGGCTTCGTTGGTTTCTGACTGCCTTTTAGCAAACAACTTCCTGAAGTTGTTGGTGAACGCAAAGGGGTGAACTATTCCAAAGTAAGAAGGTTTTCTTTCAGCTTGGCTGTACTTGGCATCCAAAATAGACCCCCATATTGCCAAGGCTACAAAACCAAAAATCAAAAACAAAGCAAACTTGCCCCCTGAGCCTAAGTCAGGGTCTTCAGGAAGGTCAACTCTAAAAGTAATTGAAGCCTCTTCGTCAGTTTGAGTTATCAGTGAGTTCAATGAAGCTTCTATTGCTTCAGCTGAGCACTCTTTAGGCATACACAGCCCCACGAAAGTTGAAATTCTATGGATTTTGTTGTGGAGTACGTAATAGTTGTTGCCTGACCTTAAACAAGGTCTGTACTGGCCTAAGTCGTTTGGACCTTTGCCGGAGTACAGAAGCGGAGCTCCGTCCTGGAGTCCTTCGGTTTCGCCTGTTAGAACCTTAATTGTGGAGTTGAAGAACTGCAAAAGGGCAGTTTCACAGTCTGCTTCTTGGGCCTTTGTTGAAGAAAAACAACAGAACCAAAACTAAAAGGGTTTTGCCCATTTATTTTAAGTCAGAAGTTAGAATTTCATTTATAGTTTGTTGGGACTGAGGAAGCACAGCGTAAGGCCGTGAAGGAGTTTTAAGAGCCATCAAGATTTGCCAGTGTTTGTAGGGAAACAAACTGGGGTTTTCTTTTATGAACCTAACTAGAGTTTTTTCGTTCATTTGGAGTAACTCGAAGAATTCCTGGATTTTACTTAGGGGTTCTTTTTGGGGGTGCTGGGGAATCTCCAGCAAGGACAGTTCGCCCTGGAGCACTTTGAGGTTTTTCTGGAAAATAGCTAGGCCTTGCTTCGAAAACACCATGTCGTTGATGTGCTTGAGGCCTTCAATCATCATCTGCTGGATTATTTCAAAGGCCCCTTCCCACACGTACTCCAGTTGTTCTGGTTTGAGGACTGGCTTGATTGCTAGGTGAACTGAAACTAGTTCTTTGCAGAGTTGCTTGACGAACCACTCTGCCTCTACGTTTGGTTCTTCCCTCCAGTAGTTGTTGCCCTTCAAGTTGTACAAGAAGTAAAAGATGCGCATCCTTATTTCTCCTTTCAACAGGAAAACAGACTTGTCGTGGAGTTCCAGCAGTTTCAAAAGGTTGTGGTTCAAAACTGAGTAAATTGACTCACTTTGGGTTTCTTCTTGTGCAGGAGTGCTTTTCTTTTTCTTGCCAAACTTGAGTTTAGAAGTGAACTTCGAAAGTTTGCTTCTTTTAGGCTCAGTTTCTGTTTTGGGTTTCTGGGGAGTTTCAATGACCTCTGGAACAAAGTCTAGAAAGTCACTGAAAAAAGACACCAACTCCTCAAACACAACTTTCAAGTTAAGGTTGAGTGCACAAATGAAAGTGAGTTTAGCCGCTTCAGCTATAAAGGGGTTCTGGAGGGAGGTTTGGAAGTAAAGGTGGTAGCCCTCTCTTTCTTGAAGGAGCCCATTAGTCTTGGGTGCCTTGAACAGTGAAGAGACAAAGGGAGTGCTTGCCAAAGACTCCAAACTAACTTTTTTAAAACTTGTTTCGGAACGCAGGTCCTCAACTACTTTGGGTTCTTCCAAAAACAAAATGTTGTAACCAGTTGTTTCAGTATGCTTTTCAAAGATAGTTTGCGACTCCTTCATGAAGAGACCAAGCATCATCACAACACTGTCTAGGAGTTGAGTGTAGTGCTGTTCTGGTAAGTGCTGCTTAAACTGTTCAAGTGCCTTCAAGTTCGCACAAAAAGTCTGGGTGCACACAAACCTGCACTCCTGAGCTTTGTTGTACCGAAAAGCGTCGGAAGAAGTTACGCAGAGAGTAAATAGTCTTTGGCAGTCATCCTTAAGCACTTCTAAGAAGTTAAACAGTTTTTTCTCCAAAGCTAGGTTGAGTATTTGCCCTCCAAAGTCGCCAGTCCTCACTCCTTCCATTAAGTCCTTTACGTACAAACTCATTCGGTTGTATAAAAAAGGGTAGTGGTAAGGAGTCAGGGGAATAACGCTGCTCAAAAGTGTCATGTACCTTGTGTCTTGGATGCTTTCAGGGTCTCCTAAAAAGGAGTTTTTTCCTGTGATGTTTATGATTGTTTGGAAGACTTCCAGGATTTGTTTCTGCAGGGTTTCCCACAAAGGCTGCAAGTTCAAGCCAACACTGAACTTGTCCAACTCCGCCAGTAAACTCAAGTGGTTCCGCATAACAAGTGCTGAAACAGCAAACATCTGGTTGACAATTTTAAGAGCCATTTCCCTTGCTTGTTCGTTGGGAAGCAGGGCTTTGAGTGAAAAGTCCCTGAGTCCTTTGGGGTCCTCGTAGTTGAGAGTAGGCATTTGGGAAAAACAAGTTTTGAAAAGGTTCTCGATGAGCTTTTCTTCTCTCTCGTCAATCAGTTTAGGTATGCTGGTTAACGAGTTTATTGAAGAAAGGGCTTCTAGCATGGAAGTTAGTGACTCCACTAGTTCAGTTACTTCTTTGTCCTCTTCTTGACGCAGAATGTACTTAACATTTAGAGTGCCCAGAACTGCGTAGCGTTTGAACTCAGACTCCTGGCTTCCCTTTTTCATAAACAAGAGTTCTCGAGTTTCTTCCAAAACGCTTTGACTGAGTTCTTTAGTTTTGTTTTGAAAAGACTCCTTCAGTCTCTGGCACACTGGCAAAAACCCAAATTCGTAGTTGTCTATTTCTTCAATTGTTGAGTGGATAAGTGAAGCAGCTTTGCTAAACATCTTGTCCCTGAAAAGCGAATTGATGCTGCCAAAAGTCAACACGAGT
Source organism: Fabrea salina (assembly GCA_022984795.1). Lineage (NCBI taxonomy): Eukaryota > Ciliophora > Heterotrichea > Heterotrichida > Fabreidae > Fabrea > Fabrea salina. Next base: position 16,345 of record JALIHJ010000069.1, on the reverse strand, counting down.
CCCTGGAGTTCCTCCAAACTCTTCACAATTCTTTTGAAGTAAACACTTCTGAGCCAAATAGAAAGCATGTCGTTTTTCTTGGAAAGCAAGGTTTCTTTGCTTTGTGCCAACTCCTTCCTCAGTTCCTGAACTACACTTTTGTAGTCCACCAACAACTCCTCTGCTTCTTTCAAGTTCCCCAAATACTCCGAAATGTTTCTTTGGTTTTGCTCTATGCTGTCAGCAACGTTGCGTTCTAAGTCCCTAAAGCTTCTTTGCAAAGTCTGCAGTGTCTTTTCCAGACTCTGGGGCTCACTGAGTATTTCTCCCAGTTCCACGTAAACGTCAAAGTCTTCACTGCCAAACAAACTAAGGTCCATCTTAATACTATATGTACACCAACTCAGGATCTTACCCCCTCGAAACCCAAGTCAAAATAGTTTCACGCTCCCACAACTGGGTACTTAAAAACGCTGAACGACTCAAAGAAAGCTTAGAAATTAAGTACAGGAAACTCAAACCGAAGGACTTAAAAGAGGTCAAGGCACTCCACAAAGAATGGTTCCCCATCAACTACTCCAACGAGTTCTTCCAGTCAATTGGAAGTACCACTCACTCAATTGCTGCTGTTGTTAACCCCAGGAAGTACGGTGACTCCAGAACTACTCACCCAGTTATAGTTGGAATGATTCTGTTTAGAATACAAGTAAACTCTTCAAACGAACATATCAAGTTCACTTACATGTTTTCAGTCACCCACTCTTGCTACATAGCAACTCTTGGAGTAGTTGAAGCAATCAGGGGCCACGGAATAGCTAAGCAACTCCTTTTGCGTTGCAAAGGCGCCTGTGAAGCTAGGGTTGAACGTCCTTTATTTATATCCCTCCACGTTATAACTCACAACACAGACGCTATCGGACTCTACGAAAAACTTGGCTTCCAAAGAAACTCCACCAACCACAACCACTACTACATTGACGGGAAGTACTACGACGGCTACCTCTATATTCTCTATATGGACGAGTCCGCCTCGCCAGTCCTCAGCACTAAAAACGTGTCCAGCTTTTTCAGGTCAATTGGGAAACTTCCTCAATTCATAAAAGCTGTGTTTTGGGGGTAGTGGAGTTGAAACTAAGTAAATGTCACTAAAATGGATATTAGGAGGGACATGTGCGGGGATTGGTTTGGGGTTTGTAGCACTGTTTCTTTCTGACGACGGAAAAGTCACTGAAAGACGCAAGAGGAAAGTCACTCGGGAACAAGTGCTGGAGGTGCTGAAAGAGCTTCGACGGGAACTTACGTCGGCCTTTGTTTCGCTTGGATCAATAGCACAAACCATCAAAGAGGAATTCGGCAGCAGTTTAGAACCTGAACTTTTGCGCGAAATAATCAGGTCCAATTCTCCAGTTGAATCTCAAATCCGCCAAATTGAAGAAAAAGTGTACAAACGCTGGGACACCAACGAAAAAGAAGTGCGCAGGGCTTACCAACAAGAGTTCCTTCAAGACAAAGAAATCCAGTCAATTGTCAAGGAAATGCAAGAAGCCCTTGAAAAGGCTTACAGAGGCATCATTCCTACTATGGAGTCTCCACTTCCTGAGTTTGTCACTCCTAATTTTGTTTTGAAAGTGATGTCCGAAATCAGACTCAGGGAACAACGCCTTGTTTACCGCAAAATCCAGGAAGCTAAACACCCTGCTTCCTCCAGACCCTCTTACCACCAACTCACTTCACTCATTGCTGAACAAATAGAGTTCGAAAAACAAAAAGTCTTTGAAAAGTACGCTTTGTTGCACTGTGAAGATGCCCCTAGTTTAGTTATCCACAAAGCCATTGAAAAGTACTCACGCGAAAATAAAGAGTTTTCTGCCAAACTTGCCCAACTCGAAACTGACTATGCAGAATCAGTTAAACTCATCATGTCTGACTCTTGTTCTCCTGAAAAAATTAAACAGCTAGAAACTGAAGACAGTGACTCTGGTTTCATTATCTTAAATCCTAATTAATTATTTGGATACACCCTAATAACGCTTCCATCAACTTCAACTCTTGCCAACTCTGACTGGTTTATCAGGCTTATCACTGCTTCTGAGTGCAAAGTCAACTTATGGATCTTCATTGCGCTTGGCGAACTTGCCATTGCCATAAACACCAACAACTGGTCTTGTAAGTAATTATCCACACAGGCCCCGCTATTTACAGTTTCAACCAGTTCCTTACTTAAGCTCTCAACTAGCCTCTCAGGCGCCACATTATAGTCAGCAGGACTTGAGTAGTGCAAAATAGTTCCGTTGTCTGAAACAGCCCAAACGTTTATAACCATACCTCTGCAGTAGGCATTTACTTCGTTCAAGTCTACCCTTGAAGACGAAATCCTCAGTTCGGACCTATTTATGCTTTACTTCAGTGCTTTCAGTACTCTTGAAATGTAGTCATGGTCTGAAATCCCCCCCTTGATCCTTCTTCTAGTAGGACTAAAGTCAATTTGTGCACGAAAATCTAAAGAATCTCCCTGATCCAAGAGCTCAACTCCAGAAACTGCTTCAACAGGGTGCACTCTTACAGTTACTTGGCCTCCACCTCTGGGGTAGAACCCCCTTTGGTCTACTTGGTAGTCAAAGTTAACTCCCATCTTCGAAAGAAAGGGCCTGAGCACTTCTGATGTAAAATGGCTGGGAGGCGAAAACCCCACATCTGTTCCACCCTTTAACACTAGAGTTGTAGCTTCCTGTGAGTATTCACTGCAGTAACTCTTTACTATTGGAGGCAGCAAGGCCTGGAGCATTAGTGTCACGCTCCCTGCAGTTCCGCAGTCGCCCGAAAAAGCTCCTCTGCACAGTGTGTTAGGGACCAAGTGAATCCCTGAGGAGCCTACTTGGTTTCCTTCAATTTGGCCATTGCACAGTTCACAAGCTAACTTCATGGCAGTCATATGAGAACTAGCTAGTCCTGGTTTTGGTCGGTTAGCTCTTATGTTGTAAATCCTAACTGGCATGCGTTTGATAATTGCTAAGGACACTCCCACTCTTAGTATTTGCCCTCCTCCTTCATAAAGGGACCCGTCAAATTCTAAAGTTTCCATTTATTTATTTTCAAAAGGAACTACAAACCCACCTCCAGTTCTTTTCCACTTCTTGGGCTCTTTGTTAGCTTTTGACTTGTAAAGGTCCATAAGTGCTTGTTGGGCTCTTTTGCGAACTACTTCTTGGTTCCTGATTCTGTCCATTATTCTCTTACGCTTCTCTGCTTCAATGATATCTTCTTTGTTTTGGGAGTTACTTAATGTCTGGACTACTGGAACTTCTTCAGGAGTGGGTGTTTCTTGGGCTCTTTGGTGCTCTTCAAAGCTAAATTCTGCAGGGAACCCAGGGACTGCGAGGTTCCCAAAACAGCAGTTCACTTGGTAAGTTCCTTGTTTATAAACTTGGTAAGTAACTTCTACTCCGTACTCAGCAGCATGTATTTCAAAACTAGTGTTTTCAGAGTCGGATACTTGGAAACTAAAGTTTTCTGAGTTTGTTGGGTTCCCAAACTGGTCATAAAACTTAAAGTAGATAAACTTCTGCACAGGCGGATCGGTAAAAGCACAACTCTGCAGTCCGTTTCCTTCCCACGTTGCTTTGCAAGCAGTGTCTGGCTCAACACTAAACACCCTAGTCACAACGTTTTTGTTTTGGTAGTTTGCTGCAACCTTGTACACACCTGACTTTTCAGCCTTAAAAAAGAATGTTGTGTAAGTGCTGCTTGGACTTTTTTCTTGTTCAAAACTTATGTTGGACCCATACCTTGTTATGTTTAAGTCCAAGTCCTCTGCAAACCAAGTTCTGTTTCCGTATTCATCTAAGTTTACTAAGTCAAAACTCACTGTTTCCCCTGCTCTGTAGGAGTCTTTGAGTCCTCTCACAAAAGTCTCACTGTAAACTGCAGGCAAAACTATTAAGTCAATTGCCTCTGTTTTGTAGGCGTCCACTATTTGGATTTGCTGGTCCTCTTGAATTACTAAGTCTTGGTAAACCACTTCCACCAAAGTTCCTTTAGCTTTTAAATAAAGCTTTTTTTCTCCTGCTTCCAAGCACTTGACACTTACTTTGTAAATGCCATTTTCTCTTTCCACCAAGCTGTGCTCTACCCGAGTTCCTGTTATTTCTATGTCTGACTTCTCCAGTTCAGTTGACTCTTCACAGCTGTTCCCAAACCTGTCATACCCTTCTAAAGTAATAACTACTGCTCCTCCTGCGTACAAAACAAGTTTGTTTTCTTGCTGTCTGATTGAAGTCAAAGGCAAGTAGGCTTTGCAGTATGCCAACTTAGCAGCTGCTACACTTATCAGAAAAGGCGAGTTGGCTATTTCCAAAGAATTCACAAACACATAAACTTTATGGTTTCCCGCTTTGTTAGCAGTTATTTCTATGATATATCTAGATATGTCGTAGTAAACACCCACTTGCCCCTCTGAGTTAGTTCCAGTTTCCTCATCAAAGCACACAGCTGTGACTCTGTCTCCTGGAGAAGTAATGAACTGTCTGTCATTGTTCACCAAAGTAAGTGAAACTAAGTGCTTCTTGCCTGCAGTTAAAGGCTTCAAAGGAATTCCTGAAGCATAGCAGTACCTCTGCTCTGGGTGCTTCAGAGCTATTACAAAGGAGTCTCTAAGACAAGCTATTGTCTTTACTTCCTTGGCTTTTAAAGCCGGAATCAAGGTGGGGGGTCTCGGCTTAGTTTCAGAAAAACTTGAAGAAATGCCCCAGGAGTAGGTTTGCCCGTTTCTAGTGATTGCAAGGACTTGGGACTTAGTGCACGCTACTTCTTCTGCTCCTAGTCTAGGCTCCATTTCCCTGATTAAAGTAGGAACGTTAAACATTGAGTTCCTTGCATCTCCCATTTGGCCCACATTGCCTAAACCACACCCAAAAACTTCATTGGCTGTACTGATTAAGATAGTAAACTCCTCTCCACATCTACTAATTGAAATCTCAGTTTCACTGATGTTAGCAGTCACTAAGCTAGGCAGACTCACATCCTCATTATGACCTAAGCCCAACTGCCCGCATGAATTAGCTCCTGTGCTCCAAACTCCCTCTGCTACAAAAACACTGTGGGCTGCCCCGCAAGACACATAAGTTACTTTCGGAAGTCCCTCTAAAGGAGTGAACTCTACAACATTGTCAAGGTGCCCCACTCCTACTTGTCCTGAAGAATTCCAACCCGCTCCCCTGACTTTTCCCTTAGCCACCAAAAACGTGTGTGCCAAGCCTGCTGCACACCCTTCAACTTCCTGGGCTATAACTAAAGGTTTCCAAACCACATCGGGACCTCTGCCTAGTTGGTTCATTGTGTTTAGTCCCCACCCCCACACTTCCCCTTCTAAAGAAACTGCAAGTGAATGCGCACCACCTGCACAAACACTTTGAATCCCCACCAATCCTTGTCCACCCAACTGGCCTTTTGAATTATCGCCCCAACACACCACATCTCCTCTGCTTGTAAGTCCAACAGTGTGGCCAATACCGCAAGCTCTAAGTTTAAATTACACTTCTGAAATTTGGGTCTCAATAAAATTCTTCAGCACTTTGGGTCTGTAAAAACTTTCACTCCACTCTAGTAAGTTCCCTTTTCCCCTTTCAGTTTCCTGGACTTGACTTTCTATTTCTTGAATTCTGTTTTTTGTGGTTTCGTCAGAGCTGTTTAAGTTATGCGCAATTTTGAAGTAGAAAAGAGCCTCTACCTTGCAGTTTAGTTCCCAAAAAACACTTGCTAGTCTATAGTAGGCTTTGTTCCAGTCCCTTTTTGCCTTAACACAAGCCAAAGCATCCTCTAACGCTAGCTTAAGTTTCCCAGTTTTTAAGTAACAAAAGCACCTATTGCTCAGCAGCACTGGGTTAAACTCATCGTACCTAAGGGCCTTAGAGTACGCAGAAACTGCTTTGTCGTACTCTTGCTTAGCGAAGTACTGGTTGCCTATGTTTTTGGTTTTCTCAATAGCTGAACTGCCTGTTCCCATTCTTAATAAACCATGCTTAGCAAAACTACTCGGGAAAACATGCTGCACATTGCTTGTTACGACGGCGAAGCTAAACTTGTCCAAAGTATTCTTGAAGAAGGCACTGACCCTAACTGTTTTGACATCCATAGGCAAACCCCACTCATGAAAGCAAGCTTGAAGGGACACCTAGAAGTAGTTGTTTTGCTTCTCAAGTCAGGAGCTAACCCAAACGCCACCAACGTAAGTTTTGATTAGTTAAGGGGAAACTATGCCCATGACTATGCACTTACTAAAGGAAATGTGCTTATATATGCTTTTCTCAGAAAACTGGTTCGCTGGGAAGTCACTAAGCCCACACTGTGGGTTTGGAAGATGAATAAATTGAAATTTGGAAAGTTTATCTTAAGAGAACTGGTTGAGTTCCTTGTTTAATTAGATTCTATAATTATCAAAAGAAGCTTGAGTTGAAGAAACCTTTCTGGTTTAGTTATTATTATCCGGTTCTGCTTTGAATGCTTTAAGATGAAATATAGAATTCCAACAAAAACTGCACTTTCCTGATTAATTGCACTGTCAGTTCCTCTCTAGTGTTTCTTTTACTAGTTTCAGTTTCTCGACTAATTCTTAGTTTGTTATGTTCAGCTTACCTTTTCCGTTTTTTTCCAGTTTTTGTTTCTGACCTCATATACCTTCTAGATCATAATTAAATTTAAACTTAGTTTCTTCCGTGGATTAATTACTAATCTTTCTGTGGGAAGTTCTTTAAACAATTAACTCTAATTAGTTGCTAGATAGTCGTTTAATAAATATGTCAAAGGCTATTAACGCAGTAACTCTCTTACTGACTTTAAGAACTCTACTTGCAGGTAATGTTTAGTCAGCGAAACTCGTTGAGTACAAGTTTTTTGAAGCTATAGGGCAAGCAGCGTTTGACCAAGCATCTTCTTACCACGCAGTCAGTGGGAATTCCTTGGGTGAAGGCGGCTCGGACGTCATTTGGACGGACAGAGGAGCCCATTTCAGTGGGTCTTCCGTTGTAACCTTGCCCCCTAACTCCATAGTCAAGGAGCCTCTGCTCATCCCCAAAGACTTCATCATTGACATGTGGGTCTTTCCTAAAACCCAAGGTCAGCTTTACTCAAAGTTTGACCCTTCTAATCCTAGTAAGGATTTGATTTCCTTCTACGCAACTAGTTCAAATATTGAAGGAAAGTACCTAGACGGAGACACCGACTTCAGTACTTTGGTTTTTAGTAATTTCTATTAAGATCGATGGAGCAATGTCAAGATGATTGTCAACTCCGGATTTCTGAGAGTAAGTAGGAATGAAATAGACCTAACTTCTCAGTTTTACTCAAACGACTGGAACGACTCAAAAGACAACTTAAGCAGACTAGGAATGAACGGAAGTGGGTCAAACGGGTTTCAGGGTTTCATATACAGAATGATTATTTACGACGACCCTGACACCGACTCTGGAAGTCTTTTGAACGCCTTAAATTTAGGCTGTCTTCTTGCTAGTTGCCTTGGAGTCTGTCCCCAAGAAACCGATGAGTGCATTCCTGATTGCGAAGACCCTCTCAAAACTTCCGATTGCAACCAAAACTGCAACTGTGGAGGCAAAAGCTGCCGCTCTAACGACCCTGACTCTTGCATAAGTTGTCATGAAGACTGCAATGAGTTATGCACTCAAAGCATGGACCCTAGCACCTGCGCTGGCTCCCGAATGGATTACTGTTCCCCTTATGAGTATGACCCTGTGTCTGAGTCTTGCAGTTTTGACCCCACTTGTGTGGGCAACTGCGATTTGTGCTATAACACTTCTGAATGCCAAGACTGCAGCCCAGGTTACTATTTAACTCCTTCTAAGTTGTGTTCTGCAGCATGCCCTTCTGGTTACTATCCTAACGGAGAGGTGTGTGAAGAATGCCACAGCGATTGCTCAGAGTGTACAGGTCCTTCTAACTCAGAATGTACAGCTTGTACTGACTCTAAGAGGACTGCAATTTCTGGCACTTGCAAATGCTCAGAAGACTACTTTGAAGATTCAGGAGTATGTGAAGAGTGCCACGTGTCTTGCAAAGAATGCACTGGGCCTAGTAGATCAGACTGCACCTCTTGCAAAGACTCTTCAGCCCAACTATCAGACGGGGAGTGCTCTTGTGAAGAAGGGTTGTACATGGATAGTTCAGGAGTATGTGAAGAGTGCCACGTGTCTTGTAAAGGATGCACTGGGCCTAGTAGTTCAGACTGCACTTCTTGCAAAGACTCTTCAGCCCAACTATCAGACGGGGAGTGCTCTTGTGAAGAAGGCTTTCAAATGAATGACTCAGGTGTTTGTGAAAATATTTCTGAGAAGGGATTCCAAATGAAATCTGGGGAGTGTGAAAGCATTTGTGAAGAAGCAGAATTTTACGAAGAATCAACCAAGTCTTGTGTAGCTTGCCATTCCGACTGCGGGACTTGTACAGGCAGTTCCAAATATGACTGCAAAACTTGTAAAGACACAAACGCACAAGTTAACCAAGAAAACACTTGTGAGTGCAAAGAGCAGTACTATGCTGGGTCAAATAGCCCCTTAACTTGCTCAGAGTGCCCAGAGAATTGTAAAGTTTGTAACTCAGAACAATGCTTAGAATGCTTGTCTGGCTATCAAGTCTATAAAGGAAAGTGCTCAAACGAAACTGAAAAGTTCTTTGAAGTGACCGCAGAACTAGAAAGCAACGAAAGAATCAAGGTAACCTTCAGTAAAAACCTTGTGACTTATCTGAACGAATCACAGGTAAGCATCGAACTGAAGGACCAAACTTCAGTGGTTGTAAGTATCAATTTGCATCCAGTTTCTGTCATTGAGTATCGTTTAGACCTGAATTACTCAAAGACTCTGAATAAGAGCGACACACTTACTTTGAGATTAGATCCTGGGCTAAAAAGCCAGAGTGGAGCTAGTCTTCTCAGTAATGAGATTGAACTAGAACTAGAAATTTCTACTAGTGAAAGTGAGGAAGAAAGCTTTAACAGAAAAGTCTTTTACTGGGTCCTAGGAGGCATTGCGTTGCTGATTCTGTTCTTCAAGAATACAAAAGGCTACTTCTGGGTGTTCCTAAATACTGCACAGCTAGTTTCGTTGTTTGCTTTGGTCACTCAAGAACTTCCCTCTGAACTCTATGGGTTCTTTATGTTCTTTGCGCCTGATTTTATTCCCAATGCAGGGGAGTGGCTCTACTTGGATAACTCAAACCCCAACCCTCGCAGTTGGAACAGTTACGGATTCACTAGTTCACTCTTTCTACTCAATGCTGGTGAAATGGTGTCTTTTGGTTTGGTGTTCTGCACCATTTTTTCTTGTGTAGTTCTTGCTTACCTTTTATTTAAACCAACTGCCTACAGAACTGCTATCCAGAAAAAACTCCGAAGGTTTAAACGATCCCACTCGATAAGACTCTGGCTTGAAGTTTACGTTTTCGTAGCAGCAGCAGCATTGATTAGTCTCCAAGAAATACCCAACCTAAGTTCTGGGGACTTTACTATGATCCTTAACTTTTCACTGGGAGCACTTTTTGGACTTCTTGCAGTAACTACTCCTTTCTTCTTAACTGTGCTTCTTCAGAAAAACAAGCAGCGCATCTTTAGTCCTGATCAACAATTCAACGACTCAATAAAAACTTTGCTCAAGGAGTTCAAAGAAGACTCTGGAGTAAGTGGACTAATGTACCATCCTGTGTTTTGTTTGAGAAGACTACTATTAGTGGTTGGGTTGTTTTACTTACAAGGGAAGCTGCAGGTGCTAACAGGAGCAACCCTGAGTCTGGGGATGCTTCTTTACTTAGTGAAATACTTCCCATTTCAAGGAAGACTCCTAAATCTCATGAACGTTATAGGTGAAGCACTGATTTTAGTGGTGTGGATGATTCTGTTGATTTACAGCACAGACATATCTTCCAAAACTGTCCAAATACTGAATTGGGTAGTCATTCTATCCGTCTCAGTGTTTCTGGGAACTTGTTTCTTGCTTTTCTTGACTTGTAGTTTGTTCGTTAAAACTCCAAAGACTTCTCCGGTGCGACCTGAGGCAGCACTGCCTACTGACTCGTACTCCAAGTGCAATGTATCTCCAACTTCAAAAGAGTTATTCACTTCAGTCCCTTTCGGCTTCGAATTCAAAGACCATGAGCCATACAGGAATGAGAAGCCACTTACCTTGAAGTCTATTCGTGAAGAAGACCACCCTTAACTTAGTAATTATAATCAATATGGTCTAGAATATGTCGTTTAAGAACTCTTGATTAAACTTATATCTATATACTGCCACTTTGTTAATAATCTGCCGTCTTTCAAAAACAGCATTTCTTCGGTTCTTACAACATCCTGACGGACTTCACCAATAACCACCTCAAATAGGTTACTATCAGTAGTTATCAGTTTTTTCTGAAATAATAACTTATAAGCTTGTATTCTTGGGTTGTTATGAGTCAGATTCCAAGCACTGACTAATTATTTAAATAATTCAAAGCACTAAGTAAAACCCCAGCAGAGGTAGAAGAGGGGGGACAAATCGAAGGAAGGAGGATGAATCTCAGTAGATCGTAAGACAAGCTTACTCTCATACTTACAATCCCTCGTTCCATTTAAGTGGTCTGCAAAAGATTTGTCTCAGCCGTAGTTTGGTAGTTTGGAAAGTCCAGTGGAATTGAGTTACTTGTTCCATTTACAGCTGAAGGACGTCGCTTTCCAGCATTGATTCTGGCTTAGAGGCGTTCAGCCATAATCAAGCAGATGATAGCATCGCAACACTTCCTTGTCAGGAAATTGCATGAACCAGTGATCTGACCTAACGGTTCCTCTCGTACTGAGTTAGATTACTGTAGCGACATCAGTCATCAGTAGGGTAAAACTAACCTGTCTCACGACGGTCTAAACCCAGCTCACGTTCCCTATTAGCGGGTGAACAATCCGACACTTGGCGAATTCTGCTTCGCAATGATAGGAAGAGCCGACATCGAAGAATCAAAAAGCAACGTCGCTATGAACGCTTGGCTGCCACAAGCCAGTTATCCCTGTGGTAATTTTTCTGACACCTCTGGTTTAAGACTTTTAAAAAGCAAAGGATCGATAGGCCATGCTTTCACAGTTTGTATTCGTACTGAGAATCAAAATCAAGCAAGCTTTTCCCCTTTTGGTCTACAAGAGATTTCTGTTCTCTTTGAGCTTGCCTTAGGACACCTGTGTTATTGTTTAACAGATGTGCCGCCCCAGCCAAACTCCCTACCTGACTATGTCTCCATCCTAGCGGATAAAGCCAGAAAGCTGCTACTTCAATGGATAAGTAAAGTGACATCAAGAGTAGTGGTTTTTCAAGATCGCAGGGCTCCCACTTAGACTA
>JALIHJ010000068.1:0-90732 GCA_022984795.1 Fabrea salina | reverse complement strand
CACCCCTAACACCCTACACCTAACACCCTAACACCCTAACACCCTAACACCCTAACACCTAACACCTAACACCCTAACACCCTAACTTACCCTAACACCTAACACCCTAACACCCCTAACACCCTAACACCTAACACCCTAACACCCTACACTAACACCCTAACACCCTAACACCTAACACCCTAACACCCTAACACCCTAACACCCTAACACCCTAACACTAACACTAACACCCCTAACACCTAAGCACTAACACCTAACACCTAACACCTAACACCCTAACACCCTAACACCTAACACTAACACCCTAACACCCTAACACCTAACACCCTAACACCCTAACACCCTAACACCCTAACACCCTAACACCCTAACACCCTAACACCCTAACACCCTAACACCTAACACCCTAACACCCTAACACCCTAACACCTAACAACCTCTGAGAGCCCTTATTAAAGCCTGCTTAACTTCGTAACTTTCAATATGATCACTAAATTCTTTTCTTTTGCTTCAGAAAACGGATCTCTAGAGTAATTCATAAACAGTCAAAATACTTGGTAAGTCAGTTGAAACGCCTGCAATAATTTCTCCATAGACAACTAAAATGATCGAACTCAAGAAACTAGTTGAATTAGAGGATGAGTTCAGAGTACTAGATCGAGGAAAATCCCTAATTCCTACAGGAGCAAAGGTATCAGTTGTCTCTGTGCTTGGAGCATCCGGCAAGTCAACTCACCCATGAACAACCTTTTGGGACAAAATGTTTTTACTAATTCAAAAAACACCACTAAAGGAATATACATCTTTAAAACAGGCAACCAAGTATACCTAGACCACCAAGGAGTCTCTGAAACTACAGAGTTAGCAGCCTTTACTTCTTTCTTTTCCGACACAATTTTAATCATTGCAGAATCCCTCCAAACAACTTTGAAGACTCCATAATGCCTGTGTTATTCCAACGAGTTGCTCAAAGAAAGAACCCACAAAAGCAACATTGTAGTTGTAGTAAAGAATCCTCAAAACAAGCTGAACAGCAAGCTAAAACAAAACTTCACTCAAAAGCTAGAAAAGCAATGGAACCAAGGCATACAAACTCTGAAGTCAATAGACAAGGAGTGGACTAGAAGAAGGTTCAAGGATGAGTGCAGCGCACATGTTGAGTTTGTTGAGTTCAATAAAGACGGTAGCTGCAGAGAACTCCGAAGAATTACTGAGATCATAAGAAACAGCCCCAAGTGTGAAGTAGCCAAAAGACTTGAACACTCCATAAACTGTGCTAATGCCAACGTTCTAGGAAAACTCCAAGCAACTAAATCCCAAATAGACCAAAAGAAACAAGAACTTGAATCCAAAGCAAAGGAACTCTTACCAGTAACCCACTGAGCAATGAGTTCGAGCAGCAACGAAGAAATCCACAACTCAGTTAAAACTCCTGTCTGAAGTCCTAGTGGACCTTTTGAAAGGATCAAAGGAGAGTACCTTCGAAAAGCCTTTTTATTCAAACTTTACTATATGAAAGCAGACATTCAGTATTACTACTTCAAACTAAGCTTATGCAGAGTACTAGGAACTTGGTTTGGCAAGTTCAGTGAAGAATTGAGAACTCGAAAAAGTTCTTTTGAAGAAAAGCTCAACAGAATAGTTGGAAACTCTAGGTTGCCAGAAGAACTCAAAAACAAGATCAAAAAAACAATAAATAAAAAGAAAGAAAAGTTTTTAGAGGTTTTTTCTAAGAAGCTTCACACAGCTAAAGTAAAGACTTGGGCAGGGTGTGCTCTTTCTGTGGTGACTTTGGCTTTGGGAGGATTCATTGGAAGGGGCTTGGTTGTGTGTGGAGTAGTTACTGGAAGCATAGGAGCTGCAGTAGGTCTTGGAATGAGCTCAGAAAAGTACCTTACAGTCAGTCTTAAACTCAGAAGAGAGAAAGTGACCTGGAATGGGAGATTATGAACCTCTTAAGCTCTATCAGAACTCAAAAGCCTCGAAGTGTAGTTTTGAAATTGACGATGAATTCAAGCACACCTTTTCACCACTTGACCTTGAAAACCTTTAATTAAGAAGCAAGCTAAGTAAATTCAGACTTAGTATAGACTTAGGGAGATCTTGTATGCAGAAATCGTCTTTGCCTGGATATTCACTCTAATAATGAAGGTTGGGGTATTTTCGATCAGAAGTTGGAAATTGTATTATTCAACTCCCAGCATACCTAAGAAAGAGTGTACAATTGAAATGATTCCTTTTGTACACCCTACAAATGATAAATAGAATTCAATCTTTAGATCAGTTTAAGGTGAATAAATGGTAAAGGCTTTTGTGATTCTGTTAGTTTTCAAAGGAGTTTTCGGAGGTGCCCCCAACAATCTTTGTGACAACCAGTGCTCTAACTGCCAAACCCAACCTTGGGAGTGCCAGAGTGGACAGTGCAGCTCTGGAATTCAAGTAAATAGCATATGCCTGAAGCACTGTCCTTATGGGTTTGGGTCTCCATGCACCTTTACCAGTGGAGTTGTTTTAGAAGAGACCTTTTCGAGTTTTGAGTTCAGTGAATTCCAAGCTGGTTTTGATGCAAGTACCTACTTTCCTTTTAACAACGGAGAAAGTGATGACCCGCTTCCAATGAAACAAAGAGGAACCTACGTAGACTCCAATCGGTTCATCAGGTCTAAGAATGAAGTTAACTTGCACTATACCTTTACAATTACTCTGTGGTTTAGAACAGAGAACTTTGGAGTTCTTTTGAAGAAAGGAGACTACCTGACGATTGACACTGGAGGGACTGATGAAAACAATGGAATGACTTTGAAACTAGAAGACACTGCTGGGAATGAAATTTATGAAAAGTTGACCTTTACTTTCAATGTAAATCAATGGTACTATGCTGCTTTCACTTGCGAATTCTCAAGTAGCTCTGGAACTGTCTTGAAGAGGTATGTTAACGGAGCTGGGATGAAAGTACCGGCGGTGTCGATAAAATCTTCAGACACCCAACAGGAGATCACATTCAGATAGGAGGTTTGAGTGTCAAGCGATTATTTACAAGATCCGGATCCTCCAGGAAGTCAACACAACCTCAATCGGAAATGATGATGTGTGTAATGACTCTTTTGCTGCAGGCTGTTTATGGGACTGCAGCCATGATCAGTACTGGGACGGAAGTAACTGCCAAAGCTGTGATGGTTCTTGTTCTATGGGCTGTGTAAGAGATGGAAATCAGTGCCTCCAATGTTCCGCCAACTGTGATTCTTGCAGTAACTTAGGAGTAGACAGTTGCACAGCTTGTTCAGAAGGTTACTACCTCACTCAAGGCATGTGCATTCCTTTTGGCCCCACTGGATTCACTGAGAACTCAGGAATCTGCGATCCTTCTGACATCTTTGTCTTCCACCTGAGCCTAGACAATGTGATCCTTGATATTGTAAACGACCAAAAGAACTCCATCCCAGTGCTTACAGGCAAAGACAACAACTTCTACCCAAACTACGACCCAACTGATCCCATTTCCACCAAAGAAAGAGGGTATTACTTCGATGGAGACTCTAGCTACATGCAACTGCCTCCTCATGCTAACGACGCAGAGAAGGAGTTCACTATAGCTCCTAAGTTCACAATGGTAGCTTGGGTTATGCCTAAGAATCTTTCGGGGGACATATATTTCCAGAGAAGATTCTGGCACTTGGGTTAAATTTGGACTTTTTATAAGTTCAAGTCAAGAATTCCAAGGAATGATTGGGATTTCAAGTTCTGCGGAGCATATTACGCAGACTGATTCTTTGACTGTTCATTTTTAGTCTTCGAGGTCTTATGTAGAGTCTTCTAGCTACAAAGTCTGTTTCAGTCAACGGGAATGCCCCAGCTGTTAAAGACTTTGGAAATGAATTCTACGGGATGTACTAGTGGCTACACTTGCTTGATTGGGAGCTGCATACTCAAGTTCTGGTGCAAAGGGTTGTTTTTTCCATGGCTTTTGTGGGAGTTCAGGATCTACAACACTGACTATGATCCTTCTAGCTTACTACAATCTTCTGGTTGCTCGGGAGGCTGTAGCTGCCCAAGTAACAATTCGGATCAATGCCTTGCTACTTGCAGCATAAACGAGTACTGGGACGAAGAAAACAGTTCGTGTGGGACCTGCCATCAGAACTGCCAAGCTGGCTGTGTGAGAAACGACTCCTCGTGCAACCTTTGTTATGACCAGCAGTGCAAAACTTGCGAAGACTTTTCTAGTTGCCAGTCTTGTATTGAGAATGCCTCTCCTTCTTCCGACTGCCAGTGCAATACAGACTACTCTTGAATTCAGCAACAGAGGCTTGTGAGTATGACCAGACTTAACTTTCAGAAGCTAATCTCACAACTCAAGCAGACAACTCACTGTGCTTCTCAGAGGGACCTAAAGCGTCCATAGAGAAGATGACTTTGAAGTGATGCTGCAGAATGAAACTATTGAGTACAGTTACTCTGGAAGAACTTAGTCTCAGCAGCTACAGGATCAACCTAACCTTCCAAGTCATTTGTTCTGGAGGGAGAAGTGGTTCAACTAAGTTCCACTTCCAGCATTCTAAGTAACTTGAACCATGCTTTGAGCAGTAGCACACTTGAAGCTGAGCTGAACAAAAGAGTTTCAAGCCAAGTGTTCCAAGAGCCAGAGGACCAGAAGAACCAGTAAACTTTTATGGTAACAACAACTGAGAAACCAACGACTCTTAAGTCTTGAATTTTCAGAAGACAAAAGCATCCTTAAACAAAAACAAGCTCAAGCTGAGGGCACCATAACAAAACCATTGACTACATACTCTTTAAAAGAACTTGGTTTCAGCAGCTACAAGAATCACTTTAAACTTCAAGTCATTTGTTTCAGAGGGAGAAGTGATTCAGGTGGAATTCACTACTCAGATCTAAAGCACTCAACCACACTCTAGCTAACAACACCTTTGAAACTAGCTTGCAAGAGTATGACTTAGCTGGAGTCCAAACTAAAAGAAGCCAAGAGCAAGCCCAAACGCTAACTGCAGCAGCAGGAACAGCCACAGCTTTGTTCAGTTTAGTCAGCCCCCAACCCATCAACTCTGTGGAACCTAATGAACACCCTCGAGGTAGTATCTCTTTTCCGACACAATTTTAATCATTGCAGAATCCCACTCAAACAACTTTGAAGACTCCATAATGCCTGTGTTATTCAACGAGTTGCTCAAAGAAAGAACCCACAAAAGCAACATTGTAGTTGTAGTAAAGAATCACTCAAAACAAGCTGAACTTAGCAAGCTAAAACAAAACTTCACTCAAAAGCTAGAAAAGCAATGGAACCAAGGCATACAAACTCTGAAGTCAATAGACAAGGAGTGGACTAGAAGAAGGTTCAAGGATGAGTGCAACGCACATGTTGAGTTTATTGAGTTTAATAAAGACGGTCGCTGCAGAGAACTCCGAAGAATTACTGAGATCATAAGAAACAGCCCCAAGTGTGAAGTAGCCAAAAGACTTGAACACTCCATAAACTGTGCTAATGCCAACATTCTAGGAAAACTCCAAGCAACTAAATCCCAAATAGACCAAAAGAAACAAGAACTTGAATCCAAAGCAAAGGAACTCTTACTCAGTAACCCACTGAGCAATGAGTTCGAGCAGCAACTTGAAGAAATCCACAACTCAGTTAAAACTCCTGTCTGTGAAGTCCTAAGTGGACCTTTTGAAAGGATCAAAGGAGAGTACCTTCGAAAAGCCTTTTTATTCAAACTTTACTATATGAAAGCAGACATTCAGTATTACTACTTCAAACTAAGCTTATGCAGAGTACTAGGAACTTGGTTTGGCAAGTTCAGTGAAGAATTGAGAACTCGAAAAAGCTCTTTTGAAGAAAAGCTCAACAGAATAGTTGGAAACTCTAGGTTGCCAGAAGAACTCAAAAACAAGATCAAAAAAACAATAAATAAAAAGAAAGAAAAGTTTTTAGAGGTTTTTTCTAAGAAGCTTCACACAGCTAAAGTAAAGACTTGGGCAGGGTGTGCTCTTTCTGTGGTGACTTTGGCTTTAGGAGGAGGATTCATTGGAAGGGGCTTGGTTGGGTGTGGAGTAGTTACTGGAAGCATAGGAGCTGCAGTAGGTCTTGGAATGAGCTCAGAAAAGTACCTTACAGTCAGTCTTAAACTCAGAAGAGAAGAAAGTGACCTGGAATGGGAGATTATGAACCTCTTAAGCTCTATCAAGAACTCAAAAGCCTCAAGTGTAGTTTTTGAAATTGACGATGAATTCAAGCACACCTTTTCACCACTTGACCTTGAAAACCTTTTAATTAAGAAGCAAGCTAAGTAAATTCAGACTTAGTATAGACTTAGGAGATCTTGTATGCAGAGAAATCGTCTTTACTTGCCTGGATATTCACTCTAATAATGAAGGTTGGGGTATTTTCGATCAGAAGTTGGAAATTGTATTATTCAACTCCCCAGCATACCTAAGAAGAGTGTACAATTGAAATGATTCCTTTTGTACACCCTACAAATGATAAATAGAATTCAATCTTTAGATCAGTTTAAGGTGAATAAATGGTAAAGGCTTTTGTGATTCTGTTAGTTTTCAAAGGAGTTTTCGGAGGTGCCCCCAACAATCTTTGTGACAACCAGTGCTCTAACTGCCAAACCCAACCTTGGGAGTGCCAGAGTGGACAGTGCAGCTCTGGAATTCAAGTAAATAGCATATGCCTGAAGCACTGTCCTTATGGGTTTGGGTCTCCATGCACCTTTACCAGTGGAGTTGTTTTAGAAGAGACCTTTTCGAGTTTTGAGTTCAGTGAATTCCAAGCTGGTTTTGATGCAAATACCTACTTTCCTTTTAACAACGGAGAAAGTGATGACCCGCTTCCAATGAAACAAAGAGGAACCTACGTAGACTCCAATCGGTTCATCAGGTCTAAGAATGAAGTTAACTTGCACTATACCTTTACAATTACTCTGTGGTTTAGAACAGAGAACTTTGGAGTTCTTTTGAAGAAAGGAGACTACCTGACGATTGACACTGGAGGGACTGATGAAAACAATGGAATGACTTTGAAACTAGAAGACACTGCTGGGAATGAAATTTATGAAAAGTTGACCTTTACTTTCAATGTAAATCAATGGTACTATGCTGCTTTCACTTGCGAATTCTCAAGTAGCTCTGGAACTGTCTTGAAGAGGTATGTTAACGGAGCTGGGGATGCAAGTACCGGCGGTGTCGATAAAATCTTCAGACACCCAACAGGAGATCACATTCAGATAGGAGGGTTTGAGTGTCAAGCGATTATTTACAAGATCCGGATCCTCCAGGAAGTCAACACAACCTCAATCGGAAATGATGATGTGTGTAATGACTCTTTTGCTGCAGGCTGTTTATGGGACTGCAGCCATGATCAGTACTGGGACGGAAGTAACTGCCAAAGCTGTGATGGTTCTTGTTCTATGGGCTGTGTAAGAGATGGAAATCAGTGCCTCCAATGTTCCGCCAACTGTGATTCTTGCAGTAACTTAGGAGTAGACAGTTGCACAGCTTGTTCAGAAGGTTACTACCTCACTCAAGGCATGTGCATTCCTTTTTGCCCCACTGGATTCACTGAGAACTCAGGAATCTGCGATCCTTCTGACATCTTTGTCTTCCACCTGAGCCTAGACAATGTGATCCTTGATATTGTAAACGACCAAAAGAACTCCATCCCAGTGCTTACAGGCAAAGACAACAACTTCTACCCAAACTACGACCCAACTGATCCCATTTCCACCAAAGAAAGAGGGTATTACTTCGATGGAGACTCTAGCTACATGCAACTGCCTCCTCATGCTAACGACGCAGAGAAGGAGTTCACTATAGCTCCTAAGTTCACAATGGTAGCTTGGGTTATGCCTAAGTCTTTCGGGGGACATATATTTTCCAGAGAAGATTCTGGCACTTGGGTTAAATTTGGACTTTTTATAAGTTCAAGTCAAGAATTCCAAGGAATGATTGGGATTTCAAGTTCTGCGGAGCATATTACGCAGACTGATTCTTTGACTACTAATTGGAGCTTTTTAGTCTTCAGGTCTTATGTAGAGTCTTCTAGCTACAAAGTCTCTGTTTCAGTCAACGGGAATGCCCCAGCTGTTAAAGACTTTGGAAATGAATTCTACCAGGATATTACTAGTGGCTACACTTGCTTGATTGGGGCTGCATACTCAAGTTCTGGTGCAAAGGAGTTGTTTTTCCATGGCTTTTTGTGGGAGTTCAGGATCTACAACACTGACTATGATCCTTCTAGCTTACTACAATCTTCTGGTTGCTCGGGAGGCTGTAGCTATTGCCCAAGTAACAATTCGGATCAATGCCTTGCTACTTGCAGCATAAACGAGTACTGGGACGAAGAAAACAGTTCGTGTGGGACCTGCCATCAGAACTGCCAAGAAACTGGCTGTGTGAGAAACGACTCCTCGTGCAACCTTTGTTATGACCAGCAGTGCAAAACTTGCGAAGACTTTTCTAGTTGCCAGTCTTGTATTGAGAATGCCTCTCCTTCTTCCGACTGCCAGTGCAATACAGACTACTCTTGGAATTCAGCAACAGAGGCTTGTGAGTATGACCCAGACTTAACTTTCGAAGCTAATCTCACAACTCAAGCAGACAACTCACTGCAACTTAGCTTCTCAGAGGACCTAAAAGCATCCCTTAGAGAAGATGACTTTGAAGTGATGCTGCAGAATGAAACTATTGAGTACAGTTACTCTCTGGAAGAACTTAGTCTCAGCAGCTACAGGATCAACCTAACCTTCAAGTCATTTGTTTCGGAGGGAGAAGTGGTTCAACTAAAGTTCACTTCCAGCATTCTAAGTAACTTGAACCATACTTTGAGCAGTAGCACACTTGAAGCTGAGCTGAACAAGTTCCAACCAAGTGTTCAAGAGCCAGAGGGACCAGAAGAACCAGTAAACTTTTATGGTAACTTAACAACTGAAGACAACAACTCTTTAAGTCTTGAATTTTCAGAAGACTTAAAAGCATCCTTAAACAAAAACAAGCTCAAGCTAGAACTCCATAACAAAACCATTGACTACACATACTCTTTAAAAGAACTTAGTTTCAGCAGCTACAGAATCACTTTAAACTTCAAGTCATTTGTTTCAGAGGGAGAAGTGATTCAGGTGGAATTCACTACTCAGATCCTAAGCACTCTCAACCACACTCTAGCTAACAACACCTTTGAAGCCAAGCTGCAAGAGTATGACTTAGCTGGAGTCCAAACTAAAGAAGCCAAAGAGCAAGCCCAAACGCTAACTGCAGCAGCAGGAACAGCCACAGCTTTGTTCAGTTTAGTCAACCCCAACCCATCAACTCTGTGGAACCTAATGAACACCCTTGAGGTAGTATCTTACATAACTTTAAGCAACAATCCCCTAACTCCAAGAACCAAAGGACTTTTAGAAGGAATCAACTTGCTGGAGTCTTTCAGGGTCTACTTAGACTACGCTTTAGAAGTTATTACAGGTAGTGACTCCACAGACTACTCCTCAAAGTTCTCCTCAAGTCTTTTCATGGTAACAGCTGCCACGAACTTAGCAATATTGGTTGTGCTTTTAGCAGCATGGCCTTTTATTTGGCTGGTATCGAAAACATTCACATGTGGTGAGGAAAGACTCCAAAAGTGGTTGAAGGAATACAAGTACAACGTGTTCATCAGGTACTGGATCCAATGCTATTTAGACTTAACAATTGCATGCTTGATCCAGTTATCTGACTTTCCGGAGGCTAATACACTGGAGATAGCAAGCTATGCATCAGCTGGACTGGTACTTTGCTTTATTGTAGTTACCCCTGTGTCTCTATGGTTATTCTGCAGAAAGAAAGCAGATGAAATAGAGACCTCAACTGAAGACTCAGACTTCTACGCCACATGGGGAGCCTTGTTCTATGAATTTGACCGGGGAAACAAACCCAAAGCTCCTTACACCTACTTTTTGTTTGTGGCAGTCAGACTACTACTGGCAGGAAGTCTGACACTCTTGGGTAGCTACCCCATAATCCAAGCTGGTGCAAATACAGCAATAATACTAGCATACGGTTTGTTTACTTGCACAGTGAGGCCAAATCTAGAAAAGACAAAGCAACTACTGGCCAGCATCACTGAAGCAGCAGTATGCTTAGTGTTTTTTGCTGTGATGTACTTTCTCAACAGTGAATGGGAGGACAGCTTCTACAAAGTGGAAAACCTTATACTATACCTAGTTCTGGGAGTGATTGTAATCCAGAGTGCCACTGCAATTCTTGAATTTGGCTACAGAGTTTACTCTTTCTTTAAGGAAAGAAAGAGTGCTAGGGTGGTCACTCTACAAGAAACTAAAGTGGTCAACAGAACCCAAGGGGGTAATATTGCCACCGAAGAACAAAGTCCTGGAATCGATCAAGGGAATCCACTAGAGTTCTTTAGAGGAAGAAAAATAATCAGTTAATCATAAGAAACTTAGTAATACCTAAAATAGTTAATATTTTATGCATTAGTATTCTGCCTTGGAGTAGTTGCCATGCTGTAGTAAAGGTTCCCCAAGTTGTTGTGTGTAGCTGCTAGAGTACCACTTCCAGTAACTGCAGTCTCCTTAATCCTATTACTTCTCAAATAACACTGTTCAGCATTGGCGTAGTCTTTTATTTTTTCGTAGATAAAACCCAGCTGATGCAGGCAGTATGCCTTTTCTGGGTCAAATTCATCAATTTCCAGCATAAGTGGCTGGACTTCTTTTGGCTTGACCTCTCTTCTTCCGGATTCCTGAAACAAGTAGTCTTTAATCTCTGGATTCTATGGTGCCTTACTGTAGTTTGCTGTTTGTCGTATTCTGCTTCGAGTTCTTCTCTCAGGGCATTAATGATTGCTTCCTGTGATGCAATTGTTTCTTCGTTTCGAGTCATGATTTCTCCGAGTTGGTTTGAGAAGTCTTCATTCAGTTGTTTCTTGTTTTGGTTTTCTTGGAGCTCCTTTTGGAGAACAGCAATTCTTTGGTTGAGTTTCTGGACTTCTTGATTTCTGGATTCTCAAAATCAGTTAGAATTCTTAGTGAGTTCATTTCTTGCTCTTCAATTTGAGCCCTTAGTTCTTGGAGTTGGTTTGAATAGCCCAGTTGGTCGGCAAGTTGGGGGAATAAGTTCTGGGGTTCGATTTGGCTGAGTTCTTTTCTAGCTTGTTCAATGCTGCCTTGCCTAGCTGTTTTAGTCGGGGAAGTTGCTGTGAGGCCAGCTTCTGAGTCTCTGAAATAACCCTTTGAGTTATCTAGATGATTTCTATCTTCTTCTGGGAAATCATATCAAGTACCTGTGCTTCGGACAGAAGACTAGGTGTATGACCTATCTAGAAACTTCCACAGCTACATCGATAAACAGCTGGGCAACCAAGAGGGCAGGTGT
The DNA here is from genome assembly GCA_022984795.1 of Fabrea salina. Classification (NCBI taxonomy): domain Eukaryota; phylum Ciliophora; class Heterotrichea; order Heterotrichida; family Fabreidae; genus Fabrea; species Fabrea salina. Next base: position 79,344 of record JALIHJ010000068.1, on the reverse strand, counting down.
TTCCATTACAAAGCATAACTTAGTAGACACTGTCTAACTTAAACCACTCCCATTCTATGCACTCCAGTTGGTGTGACTAAGTACTAAATATGACCTGCCGAGTTATACGAAATGTTCCTTAAAACTATCAAGACAAACTCCAGAACACCAACTAGTCCTTACTCATGATAACTCTAGCAATGCAAATCAAAGCTAGCAACCTACAGCCTCTAAGCAACTAGATAGCACTTACACCCTAACACTCATTCTGTTGAACTCATAAACTGACCTCAAGTACCCAGAACTATTGAGTTTCCCAGCCACTCCAGTTCTGATGTACTAAAGAATCAGCTTCATAAGCCCAGCCTTTTTTCAGGTACTTATTAGTAACCACTCTAAACTTAGTGACTCTTTGTTTAATTAGCTTAGAATTATGCAGAGTTAAAAGACCTAAGTTGAAGAAACTACTTGTGAGTTGACAGTTAAGTTATAGACAGAAGAGGTTGAGTTGCTTTCTTTGCCTCCACAGCAACTCCTGAAGCACTTAAGCCACGTGATAATAAGTCCAGAAGTAGCATATAGTACTTCTGTGTCCTGAATAACCGTAGAGAACCCTATAAAAGCTATGCTACTGATTGCAGAATGCATTGAACTGTCCGTAATCTACCTGCAGACAACAACCACCAAACCCAACACAAAGAAAATCACTATTGCAGTGATCTCTACATATGAAACACAGTGAGTCTTAACGCAAGTAATCAGTCTGAGCATCAAAGACAATATAAGTTGGAGTAGCTGGTAGGTTTCTTAAGTCATGTTGTTCCTTCTGCGTCTTTGTTCTCTCCAAAGTAGTTTGATATGTATGTGCATCTACACAAAGCTGAGCAAATAAGCAATAAAGTGCTCACAGGGTTGCAAGTCATAAACACCATAAGTCCAAGTTCCTAGTGTCCTGTACAGAGCCAACTTGAAACAAAACTACCTTGTGCTTTCAAGAAGTATTTTGTTCAAAGTTGTGCCTAAGTTCTGTATGCAGAGATAGTGTAAACTCTTGGGAGAGTGTTTTCTAGAAACGGAACTCTGCCAGTCTAAGAAGTTTGGAATACCCATGTTCTGTTCAAAAGGGACTGAACAGACCTATATAGCTTGTGCTTCCTGATGTGAGCCAAAACTGAGTACAGTGATTAACTACTTGTAGTTGATTGGAACTAAGTCTCATTACTTAACAAGAACCTTGACTTAGCTAGGCATTTTCTTAGTAAATGGACCCCTTTTGTCATATTTCCAAGAAAGTGAGCTCTAAAACCAATTCTGGGTGCTTAGGTTTAGTACCCAGAAGTAAGTAACTAACTAAAGTTAAGGTAAGGTGGAGAATTAATAAATATGATTGTGTTCTTGCTAGGATTGTGCCAAGCTGTAAGTGTGACCCAAATAGCCACCCCAAACAAGGGAATTACTGATCCACAATACTTCTATGGGCTGAGTAGTCTGTACTTGTTTGGGGACTTCACAGGTGACTTGGATGCCAGCAACTACCAAGTCACTTTAGATGGAAAGGACTGCGAAATACTCTCTGTGAAAGCAGATGAGATTGAATGTCTCACTCCTCCTTGGGATTCAAGTGATACAAGTAACCCTAACCTACAAGCACTGCACAACTCTGGGGAAATATACTCGAAGACCAGTGCATTTGGGTGGTTTTGGCCTGATCCCATAATGAGTCTGGTTCCAAGTGAAGGAGCTGCTGGAGACACCATTGGCCTGCATTTTATTGCTGGGGAAAGCCATAAAGACGAAATAAACTACCTGAACATAGAAGGACTAGAAGTGGCATTTGAGAGTGAATTTGTTGAAACCTCTGATCCTTACATTCTGAATGGAGTAGTAGGTAGCAATGTGCATGGAGATCAGAATGTGGAGTACAAGCTAAATGGCAGAATAAGAGCACTATACTGGATAGGAGGCTACACACTAGAAGGAGACCAGTACTGGTTCAGAACTCTGGCTGCAGTTGAAACTGTCTCCTTCAACTCAAACAACGGAATACAAGCTACAGTCACTGGCAAGTCCTTCCCCAGTGACACTTCCAGAATCCAGGTAGAGGTAGACGGATCTCAATGCCAAACCATCGAAGCGACATCCAACACTATCAAGTGCAGTAGTGCATCTTACTTCAACTTGGAGAACAGAGACTACTACCAAGGAAGTGCAGGGCTAGTGAGAGAAACCTACATTGCAGGTAGTATTGGAGTGGAGAGTGAGTTAATCGAGAAAACAATCATTCCTTCAGCAACTATCCTTACAACTATGGATGACTACGACTCCCTTATCTACGGACTTTTAAAGCCACCAAGGACAGGAGACTATGTATTCTATGCTTCTTTCAGGGGAAGTGTTAGAGTATACTTAAGCACCGACTCCAACCCACTCAACAAGCAAGAAATCATCAACTCAAGTCAGGAGTCAGAAGAGCATAGCTACTTTGTTTGGGGAGAGAACCAGTCTAACTCTATAGCTTTAGAAGAAGGACAGTCCTACTACTTAGAAGTGGAGCACTTGAGTTCAGGAGGAAGGAACTCATTTTCTTTAGGAGTAGAAATGCCTGGAACTGGGCAGAGGAATGGATTCCCTATGATCAAGAGACTGGATTTGAACTCTAATCCTATTGATTCCAGCTATCCTTTTATTTACAAAGGAGAAAATAAGCGAATAGAAGTTGGATTCAACCCTGCAGATTGCACTTCGAAGAACTACCTTCATCAAGTTTACGTAAGCAGGACCTACTCAACTTGTACGTCTACTGCCACAATAACTAATTTCAACTTGTGAGTGCTTAGAAGGATTCATAAGAGACCAAGTCTGTACCAACTTCTACTCAAACTTGACTTGTGACAATGACAACCTGCTTACACTGACCTTTTCAGAGCAACTAGTGTCTTCACTCACCAAGGAAAGCATTGCCGTTCAACTCCAAAACAAAAGCATAGAATACACCTACTCATTCAAGGAAGTAAGCAACACCAATTATGAAATAGACCTGGACTTTGAGACTTATGTAGCAGAAGGAGAAATAGCTATTTTGGAGTTTTTGTCTGAAGTAAACAGCACTTCAGGGCTTAGTTTGGGAATTGAGCAACTAGAAACAAGCTTATCAAAGTATGACCCGGGAAAAGTTCTATTTGATAAAGCTAAGACAACAGCCCAAACAGCAGGAGCAGCAGCAGGAGCTATGGGTGCAGTGTCTATACTAATAAACGGCAACCCTGCAGACATTTGGTCAATGATGAACACCATGCAACTACTTTCTTACCTCATTATGACTAGCAACCCACTAACTCCTACATTGAAGGGTTTGTTTGAAGGACTTGATGTGTTCCAATACGCCTCTGACTTATTCAGCTACTTACTTAAGTTAGTCACAAGGAAAGATTCAAAGCACTACAAAAACAAGTACGGAATAACTTCAGAAATGTTTTTGTTCAATGCTGGAGTGAACATTGTGATTATGTTCGTAATACTTCTGAGTTGGCCTATTGTGTGGTTGCTTTCCAGGATTCCAAAGTTGCAGGAAAAACTCAAACCAGTGCTGAGGGAGTATAGGTACAATGCATTCTTAAGATACTGGATTCAATGTTACCTGGAACTGTCGATAGCTTGTTTTATACAGGTGTCTTCAGTTCCTGACTCAGAAACAATTGGAGTTGTTAACTTTATAGTAGGGTTCTTAGTTACCCTTTCTATAGTGGCAACTCCTTTTGTGTTGTTTGGATTCTGCAAGAAGTACAGGGACTGGATTACTTCTCTAAGTGAAGAATCCAACTTCTACTTAAGCTGGGGAACACTCTTCTACGAGTTCGGCTGCAGCTCTAATTTCAACCCCAGCTTAACCTACCCAGTATTTATCTTAAGAAGAATGGTTTTTTCGATGAGCCTGGTTCTACTTGGTGACTTTCCATATTTCCAAGCTGGTATCAATGCTGCTTTAGGTGTTGGGTACACTGTGTTCTTATTCAAAGTAGCTCCTTACAAAGAAGCAAAGACCCAACTAGCCTCAGTCTCAACTGAAGTAGTTATCAGTCTAGTGTTCCTACTAGTGATCTACTTCCTGCAAACTGACTTCCGAAGCATTGACTGGCTAGTTGAAAACTCCATAATGTACTTAGTAGTAGGTGCAATTGCATTCCAGTCACTAGTTACAATCTGCTACTTCGTATACCAAAAGTGCTGTAAGAAAGAACAGGTAGAAACAAGCGAGGTCACGGAGATGGATAGAACCCAAAACCGCCTGTTCTTTGAAAGGAGAAACCCAGCAAAAGTAGTTCCAGAAATAGCAAGTCCTGAGAATTTTGAAACAGAAAACAACACCTTAGAAGCAGTAGCTAATTAATAGATTAAGATTTAACTCAGTGCTGAATCAAAAAGCACTTAAAGTATTTTCTGTCTAGTTAAATATAAACTCACAGAAGAAACCAGAGTAGAAGTAACTTTAAAGCTTTTATAGAGTCATTGAGACCAACGTGGTAAGCATCTGTAGTCGAAAATATCACTATTGATTATTATTGTCTTCAATGACAAGCTAAAACTGACAAACATAAGATTGGCGGTTCAACTACTTGAACAAACTCACCAAAAAACCACTTTGAATTAGAAGTTGAAGCTGTAGTTACCAAAGAAAACGCCCCGTCTAAAAAACAGTTCTGCATCCTTTAACCTGATTTAAGTTAACGAAGAGATTCAAGGTCTGACTTTATAGCTCGGAAATCAACACCCTAACTGGTTTAGTTTTGGTAACATCACAAGCTTTTTTGAGACTTGAGTCCTAAAATACAGGGGTAAATAGGGTTGTTGAAGAAATTCAAAAATGGTTTTTCTGGCATTTTACACTTTATAGAAATAGTTTACAAGGCCAAATTAGCCTGTTAAAGATTTATTGAAATTAAAGTCAGAGTTAATAGTCATCTAAATGGTTTTTAATTGATGACTATGTTGATTTAACCAAAATTGCTCAGGTAGACAGAATGGCTATTTCTTTCAGATTTCTATGCAATCCAAATAAAGCATAGAATCATAGTATGGCTAACTTATAGAAATTACCAAGGTATTCTGAGTCCTAACACAGGAATATGAAGGTAAATAGGCTTGTTGAATAAATTCAAAAATGGTTTTCTGGCATTTTACACTTTAGTAGAAGTGGCTCAGAATACAGCTATGGGCTAGTCTAGACTTATTTATTTATTTATTTATTTATTGGAATTGTTGTAAGCCGTCTAGGCCTCTGCTTCGTGTCTTGGGAAGTTTTTTGGTTGGGTTGTCATTTTCTTCTGCCGTTCTTTTCCTCTTGAGTTCCGTTCGTGTTTCTTCGTGTTTTGGGAGCGTCATTGTTCCGTTTTCTAGGCCTCTGCTTCGTGTCTTGGGTAGTTTTTTGGTTGGGTTGTCATTTTCTTCTGCCGTTCTTTTCCTCTTGAGTTCCGGTCGTGTTTCTTCGTGTATTGGGAGCGTCGTTGTTCCGTCTTCCTGCTTTGTTTCTTCGTGTAGAATCTTTCTGGTTTTAATGATTGTGTTTACGTAGTTCTTAATTTCTGTGTCTAGTTTTTGCTTTTGTTTCGTCGTGAGCTGGTTCCTTTCGTCTTCTAGTTTGTCCGACTCTAGTGTTAGGTGGTAGATGAGTGATTCCCTTGGTTTGAAGAGTTTTCTTGCGATTTTCCTGAGTTTTTCCCTTGGAATGCTGTTTTTTGGGCGTGTTCTAGGATGTGTTCGACTGTTTCCTCTCGTCTGCACCATGTGCAGTTGGGGTCTGGTTCCATGTGTCTGATGAAGCGTGTGCTTCTTGCGTCGCTATGTCCTGCTCTCCACCTGTGGATCGCCGCGATTTCGTCTAGCCTGTGGCTGTTGAATTGGACGTAGTCCTTCGCTTTGACCTCACCGTGGAATGAGCTGACGTTCGGAAGTCTTCACATGTCTTCTTCTCTAGTGCTGTTTGTGTTTTTCTGTCTTCTGTATCTCCTTATTGCTTTTTCGAGTTCTTTGTTCCATTCTTCGGTGTTGCTTTCTGCGTCTATGCCATATTTTTCCTGTAGTTTGTTGGTTCGAGAGACTATTGGTAAGTCTTCTTCTTTGGCTATTCTGAGTGCTTTGTGGTAGATTGAGTTCTTGTGGCTTTTAAGGATTTTTCTGTAGAAGTTTAATGTTCTTTTGTTAACTGTGTCTTTAATGGGAAGCCACCCGAGGTCTTCTAAGGTGGTCTCTATAGCTGATTGTTGTGGTACTCTCAGCACTACCTTGCTGCTTTCCTCTGGATTCTATTCAGTGCTTCTGCCGCCGTCTTGTTGACCTTGGACTTGTGCGCGGCTTCTTGAGCGTACGTTGCTACTTGGGTTATCATTGCGTTTGCTATGAGTTTCTTTTGGGTGATTTTGATTGAGTGCAGTCTTCTGAGGATGCTGAGGGTGTGTTTAAGTGCTGCTTTGGTCTTCGTTATTCTTTCTTGCATGTGGTCTTTGTTGGTGCACCTCTTGTTGATTATGTAGCCCAAGTATTTTGCGTTGCTTGCTGTCTTGGTTCTTTTCCTCGGTATTTGACTTCTGGGTTGTTTTTGGCGTTGATTAGGATTGTTTCTGTCTTCTGGGTGTTTATTTCTAGCTCGTACTTCTGTGCCCATTCTTCGACTGTTTGTAAGTGCTTGTTCATTTCCCTAGTCGTCTCAGTCACTAGTACTATGTTAGTCTAGACTTATAATTAAAAGATTATTGACATAAAGATAACCACTATCTAAAGCTCGATTATAATTAGATCTAAATGGTTGCGAAGATGCTTAGCAAGATTACTTGGTTATTGTTTCTACCTGTTTGGGGCATTCAAATAGACTCAATTGCTGCAGGTTACCGTCAATACGTCAACAAAACTGAGTTCCACGGACTTAGTAGTTTATTTCTTTTTGGGAACTTTGACGGTATAGACTCCGAATTACTTCTAATAGAAATAGAAGGAAAGCAGTGCGAAGTCATATCGATCAGCCCAAAAGAAGTAGAATGCATCATACCTCCATGGGATAGTTCTGATGAACCCAACCCTGCACTGAGAGTCGTTTATGACTCAGATGAAGTTTTTTCAGAGCAATTGACCTATGATAGCGAAGCTTATCCTGTTATTCAGGCAAATCCTTTAGAAGGGTCATCAGGTGATGGAGTCAGGTTCTACTTGGGACACCATAGTGATATGGACGGAGAAAGGGCATACTTAAATGGTGTCGAAACGTCTATTTATAGAAGTTTCTACTGTGCCGGTTATATGCAAGCAACAATAGGAGAGAATGTTCACGATGACTCAAACATTAGGATTTATAGCGAAAACTTGGGCATTAGTGACATGATGTGGACTACTGCGAGTTATACCTTAGAAGGAGATGAGTACTTCTTCAGAACGACAGCAAGAATTACTGGTATATCTCAGCACCAAGGAAATGCTTTAGGTGGAGAAGAAATTACAATAACTGGAAAGTCTTTTCCAAGTGATCCTAGCCGAATAAGGATAGAAGCAGACAGAGCCGAATGCCTAGTAACAAGCGCCAGTTCTGAGTCGATAAAGTGCACCACTGGAGTTGCGAAGAAGATTCCTGAGTCTGATTACTATGAAGGGAACGCAGGTATAGTTAAAGGAACCTCGCAGAAAAGCTACATGCCAAGTCCTCAATTTAAAGTATATGAGAAGAGCGGTAACGTACTAAAAGGTCTCTTCAAAGCTCCACGGACAGGAAGTTACAGGTTTTACTCATACAGTGAGGATCCAATGCAAGTACTGTTGAGCACAGATTATGATCCCTCTAATAAAAGAGTTATACTGGACACCAATTACCAAGATGACTCCTTTTACCATCATTTTACCAGACCAAATTACAGATCAGAATTGATAACGCTTTCGGCGAATCAATCTTACTACTTTGAGGTGGATTATGATCTTTATGCATGCTTCTTTGCTCAGGTTGGAGTTGAAATTCCAGGTGACGGAAATGAGTACAGAAACAAGAAGCCACTAGTGAAAGGAATCAATTTGAGTGCTTATTCCTTAGATACAACTAAACCTTTCATCTACAAAAACGAAGCCAAGGAAGTCAATATAAACTTGGGTGGTTGTGACGGAATTTATTACAGGAAGCCCGGGGCTGTTTACTTCAATTTGTATACTTTCTGTGCTCATGGAAAGTTATACGCAATGCTTCCTGGATACATGAACCCAAAACCAGATGATTTGAAGTTCAATCTTGGAAACTCCACTTACGATGGAGAACTCCTAAGCGAGCCTTCAGATACACAATTTTGGTTTGATATTCCGTCTGAGTTCTTTAGAACTTATGAAACTTCACCTCAACTCAGATTATGGATCAATGACAGACTTGCTATGTGTGATGGAGTCTGCTCTTTTGAGTACCTGCCTGTAATAAAAGACTTCTCTCTGACTTCAAATACAGTGACTATCAATGGTGAAAACTTTCCAAGCAATGCTTCTAGGCTAGAAGTCAAAATGGGGTCTGCAGACTGTGAAATCAAGTCAAACTTAGATAGTTCAATAGAGTGTCAACTAGGACCCTACAATGAAGGAGATTACCAACCCCAAGTTACTTATGATGGGTACTACACAGTCCCATTAGACCCTGCAAAGTCTGAGGATTACATCACTCTAACTTGTCCTAGCAACTGCAGACTCTGCACACTGCCTACTAACTGCACTGAGTGTTTTAGTGGATGGGACCTATACAAGGAGGCTTGTACTGGAGTTGAGAGTTTCTCCATCACTGAGAATCAGTTTACTTTTAGTGGAAATAACATTCCAGAAAACTCCACTTTACTTAACGTTACTATTGGTCCTTATGACTGCAAAATACTTACGAACTCAGGAACCTCTATAGTGTGTCAACTAACAAGTGTCTACGAAATGGGAGAGTACCAGATCAGGATTACAGTACAAGACTACGGACCACTGAGTTACAATGAGTATGCTACTCTGGTATGTCCCAGCAACTGCAGACTCTGCACACTGCCTACTAACTGTGTAGAATGTATAAGCAACTGGAACCTATACAAAGGCAGGTGCAGTAAAGTATGTCCTACTGGGTTCAACTGCTCTGAAACTTCTTCAGAAATCTACGGTCCTGAAGTAGCTTTTGAGTTTAAGCCCCAAGGAATGCAAAAGATAATAACCGACCCCTACAACTCCATTCCAGTCAAAGCTGGCACTGGCACTCAGTTCTACCCTTTCTTCAGTGATAACGATCCCTACCCCACGAAGGAAAGGGGTTACTACTTCAAAGGGTCTTCCTACATGAGACTGCCTCCTTACGAGTCAACTGAGTCCCCAATACTTGTGCTTGCTTGGGAGTTCAGTGTGAGTGTGTGGTTCAAGTCAGAAACTCTCCAAGGAACTATTCTGTCAAAAGCTTCCAACCAAACCAAAGTGGAGATTGGCTTGGAAGACTCACTTTACTCTACTGTTGAAGGCACTACTTACTACTCAAGCAGCACTCTAGACAACTCCTGGACTCTAGCAATGGCTACAGTAAGCAACAACCCAAAGACACTCCAAGAAAGGGTTCCTAGTGTTTTCTGCCAAACTGAATTTGAAGACACTGACAGGGACTTTAAGTTTGTGATAGGAGCCAATGCAACTCTGCAGAACTTCTTTCAAGGATTCATTTGGAGAGTCAAAGCCTACAAACTTCCTAAGAACACTCCAGAGTTCAGTCTAAACTGTGGAAACTGCACTATGTGCCCAGTTGAACTGAACGAATGCTTGCCAGAGTGTGGAATAGAGCAGTTCTGGGACGAAGAGCAGTGTGGAGACTGTTTGCCTAACTGCAAGTTTGGGTGTATAAATGACTATAGTTGCAGTTTGTGTGGGAATGACTTGTGTCTTGAGTGCGAGTTTAAAGAATGCAGTAGTTGTGTGGGGAATGCATTCATCAACCCCAATAGCACCTGTGAGTGCGAAAGAGGTTACGTTGAAGAGTACGGATTCTGCAACAGAGGCACATTCTCAGGAAGCCTCACAAACGAAGACAACACTCTCACACTGGAATTCTCAGAGAATCTCAACCAAACTCTAAAACTGAGTGACTTCGACCTTTACACTCGGAACAAGTCTATTGGGTTTGAGTTCACCATGAATACTCTAAACACTGCTAAGTATGAACTCAACCTAGACTTGAACTCATACGTAACAGAGGGAGAAGTCATACTTTTGGAGTTTAGGTCCCAACTACTGAGTGAGTCTAACTTCCTACTTGAGTCCCAAACTATGCAAACTCAACTCAGTTTCTTCAACCCAGACGACCAAACCACTCAACAAGCTCAAGATACTGCACAAACTACAACTTCTATAACCACAGGAATTTCAGGAGGGGCTGGACTGTTGAGTTTCAATCCTTCAGGAGTTTGGCAAGTAGTTAACACTATTCAAATCCTTACCTACATTCCAATCAGCAGCAACCCACTGACTCCTACTCTCAGAGGACACTTTAAAGGACTGAGTCTTTCAGAAAGGATTCCTAAGGTCATTAACTACAGTCCAGACAGCACCAGCCCAAACACTCACTACTACTCAAGAGAATACAGATTTGACTCCAACCTATTTGTGCTGAATGCAGGTGGAAGCATCACTGTTCTACTAGGGCTGCTTGGATCATGGGCCTTAGTTTGGGTCATTTCTAAGGTCAGAGTTAGATGCATTCAAACAGGTTCCAACCTTGTTCTGAGTAAATTCAAATTCGGTATACTTATTAGGTTCTGGATTCAGACCTACCTTGACTTGGTTATTCCTTGTCTCATCCAATTCACTTCACTGCCCCAAGTTAAGATAGAAGTAGTTTCGAGCTTCTTAGTTGGGTGTTTGTTCTTGATTCTGGTGGTAGTTACTCCACTAACTCTGGTTATCTTCCTCAAGTCCAACAAAGACCAAGTGCAGTCAAACTCAACTGACTCTGAGTTCTACAAAACTTGGGGAAGCTTATTCTACGAGTTCAAGTGTGATACAACTATGAGGACCCTCACCTACCCAGTCTTCATTCTCAAAAGACTCCTGTTTGCAGCTAGTCTCATACTGCTAAGTGAGTTTCCACTAGTTCAGGGAGTAGTTAACTTACTACTGATGCTGGGGTTTCTGGTATTCTTAGTAGTTGTTAGACCCTACAAAGACAAGGTTACTCAGGCAACATCCTTCATTGTAGAAACTGGAGTAACTCTGATCTTTGGACTAGTACTTTACTACCTACAACAAGATTTAGAGGGCTGGGGAAGCACTTTAGAAACAGTCATGCTGTGGATCTCCAACGGACTCATGGTGATTCAGTCTCTAGCAGTTGTAGTGAGACTCATCCTGAAACTCCACTCTTGCTGCAAAAAGAAAACAACCCCAGTAGAAGACATAAGCACCCAACAAAACACTACAAGTCCAAATCCTATTCAAGACAACCACGAAGTCCCTAACCTTTCCATAAGTAAGCATAAAGATTAAATCAACTTAACTGAAGATAATTCAGAGAAATGCCCTTTTAGTAATTGAATCTGCTGACATGTCTTAAGGTTCCAAACTTTAATTGAGTAGTCTTCAAAGTTGCAACCAGATACCAAATACTCATCACCAATTGATAAGCCAACTGAAAGTACCCAGCCAGCATGCTTTTCTAAGATTCGATTTTTTCCAGAAAAAAGATTCCATATTCTGATACTTTCATCTTCACTTCCTGATACCACAAATTCGTCGTTACCAGAGATAGCCAAACAGTTGACCCACCCAGTATGGCCTCTTAAAACCATAGTTTCTTTGCCAGAAACAAAATCCCACAGTCTAAGGGTTTCATCGTGGCTCCCAGAAACTACGAACTCATCCTTGCTAGAAAAAGCTACTGAAATGACCAATTCACTATGTCCTTCTAGCACTAAAATCTGTTCTTTAGAAGCCAGACTCCACACTCTAACTGTTTTGTCGCAACTTCCAGAAACCACAAACTCGTCCTTACTAGAAATATCTACTGAAGTTACCCAGTCACTGTGCTCTCCTAGAACTGAAACCTGCTGTCCAGAAACTAAGCTCCACACTCTAATTGTTTTGTCCTCACTTCCAGAAACTACAAACTGTTCGCTTTTAGAAACAGCTACTGACCACACTCCGCCGCGATGCCCCTCCAAAACTTGAGTTTGCTTTCCAGTAACTAGACTCCAGACTCTAACTGTGCTGTCAAAACTACCAGAAACCACAAACTCTTTTCCATAAGACACAGCTAGTGAAAACACTGCGTCAGTATGACCCCTGAGTACATAAACTAGCTTCAATAAAGGCTGCATCTCTTGGTGAAAAGATGCTTCATAGAATTTCTTACTGACTCTTGCAGTGCTGACTACTTCTTCTAAAGTCAAGAATTTAAGTACTTCTAGAAAAGCTCTGAGATTTCCCAGGTTTTTAAAGTCATAAAGCTTCTTAAGAGGTTTTAAAACTCTGATAGTCTTATCACCAGCGTCACTTACTATTAAACTAAAATCCATTAATCCAGCCTCACCACCAGTGACCTGAATTAAGCACCCTTATTATTTAAGTTCAACACACAGACATATTTATGCAGGAGACAGAATCACAGGGAACAAGGGACATATCCTCAAAGTATATAGAAAGGTTCGAAGAACTCCAAGAAGTTGAGAAAGGAATACCCTACAAAGAGTTCTACTACCACAGCAGAGCACGTGACAGGGCTCTTGAATTCCGCATTCTCAAAAAGATCACAGAAACTAATGAGCACGCGAAACTCCTTGTAGAGAACTGCGCAATGACCTGTGGGATGAACCGTTACGCAGACATTTTGCCCTACAAAGACACACTGGTGAAGGCGCCAGGCCACTCCTACATAAATGCTAGCTTTGTGGACGCTTCGGTGTCAGACAGAATGTTTATAGCGACACAAGGGCCTATGAAAGGCACAATGGACGCATTCTGGAGCATGATTTGGGAGTACGACGTAAAACTAATCATAATGATGTGTTCTATCCAAGAGGAAGGCATGAAGAAGTGTGAACAGTACTTCCCTTTAGACGGAACCATCACTTGCGAGAACTTTGAAATCACCCTTTTTCGTTCAGTAAATAAGTACGATACTCTTATTGAGAAGATTTTGTGTGTGACCGAAAACTCTACTCAGCAAAGCAAGTACGTAAGTCACCTCCAGTCAACCGCCTGGCCTGACCAGTCAACCCCCAACATACAAGCTGAGTTCAACTCCATCAACTACATAATTTCTTCGATCAAAAAGCGTATAGCAGGCAGTCCTCACAGTAAGATTGCAGTGCACTGCTCAGCTGGAATAGGACGTACAGGAGTGCTGGTGGGCATATACTCAATGGTAACGTCTTTGGAAGACCAAATTAAAAAAGAACTCAGCGGAGAAGAGGTGCAACCTTGTGTGTCTGTGTTCGGCACTGTGAGAAAAATGAGGGAACAGCGCTGGGGAATGGTTGCATGTCTCAAGCAGTACAAGTTCCTTTACAAATACATGGAGTACTGGATTACTTCATTCCTCACCCATTTGCAGCATGAAACTTTCTAATTTTAACTAACGATTTTGAATTACTTATAGCAAACGCTGGTCAACTTCTGGAGCAGGCGGTGAAAAGCTACTGTTATTTGAACCGGGTTGCAAAAAGCGAGCTAGAGACATAGAGCCTTCTTTCTTGTGGACTTCTAAGAACTCTTGGTTCACCGCACACACAAGGCAGAACATGTGTAGGAAGCAGTCTTGAAGTGGTTGTTTGGGCATAGAGTACTTTTTTCTGATTTGGTTTCTGTTGTAAGCTGCTCCCACACACAAACACAAACAAGCAGGAATGCAGTACTTCACCCAGTTCTTCTTTTTAAGTCTTGCTACAATGTTGGCTTGCACGCAACAAGGCGCTCCTAAAAAGGCAAAAGTCAATATGCAGCAAAACAGTCCTGGAGTTTTGCTGCACCCCAGCAAAGGCTCTGCGAATCCTTCCATTTAGTGGATTTTAAAAAGTTCTCCCGTTGCCATAAAAATGCTGCTCTTGTTCGGTTTAGTAACAGTACTTGGCTTTTCCACTGAAAAACCTTCTTTAGACGCAAAGGTTAACTGTGAGAAGTACAAGTGTGGTGAGCTGTCGGAGGAAAACTACTGCATAGAGTACTTCAACAACATGTATAACTTAAAGCCTTGCACCAATGGTAGATACTGCCCTCCTATTGACAATCAAAGCCACTCAGTGTGCCTTTCTATGGGAGAGTCAACTGAAAACACAGCGTGGCCTGGTGAACCCTGCACATCTAACTCTACCTGTGCTTACGGCTACTGCAATAATGGAATCTGCAAGGGCAAAAGTTCTTATGAAAGCTGCAAATCTACAGAAGAATGCGACGTAGGGCTTAGATGCAGCAGTAACCAAGAAAAGTGCATAGGACTACTGGACTTAGGAGAGTCATCTAAGACTGGAGAGTACTGCATGCAAGACTACGACTGCGTTAACTATGCAGGATGCAATGTGACTGAAAATAGTCAGCAAAATCCCTGTGTAGAGTACCTTTCTGTAAAGGAAAGCAACTACATCAACTGCAACAACCAGAACAACATGCTGTGCACAAGCATGAATTGTTATGAAAGCGCTAACTTGTGCACTGGGTTTTTGACACTAGGGAGTTCTTACAATGTAAGCTGTGAAAAAGACTCTGACTGCAAGTCTTCGACATACCCAACTCCTTTCTTCTACACTACTTGTGAGTGCGGTTACAACCCAGAAGGCAATGCTTTCTGCAACTTGTTTCCAGGAGACAAGCCTTACCAAGAGTACTACAGGTACCTGCAGAAGTGGCTTCAGAGCGAAGAAGTTAAGAAGTGTCACTCTATGAGACGCTTAAGCATGAACTGCATGAAACACTACTGGGACGAAGAAAACTACCTTAACTACGCTTACTGGTACTACAATGCCCACTACTTCCCTAAACTTCAGAACAACGACGATTGCAGTTTTGAGATCTACAACAAAGACTACAAAGCCATACAAGAAAAAGTCAGAGAAGAACAAGACTGGAGTTTTTACTTAACTGTCAGTGCAATGGCCCTGACCAACACCCTAATTTAGAATAAATGCTTCTTCGCCACATTAAACGAGGGATCACCCACACAACTTCACTGGCTTTCACGGAAGGGGACTGCCTAAAGATCCCTACTTTCAGGTGCATAGACGAAGAAGGCAGACCTCTTCAAGGCTGCGAAGACTACGTTAACGCCTTGTCAAAAGAGACTTTGCACGAAATGTTCAAAACGATGATCCAAGTCCGAGAATTCGACACTATCTACTACGACCTGCAGCGCCAAGGAGTGATTTCTTTCTACATGCAAAACTCCGGCGAAGAAGGCCTCCAAGTCGGAAGTGCAGCAGCCCTGCACGATAAAGACTGGGTTTTTCCTCAGTACAGGGAACTAGGAGTGTTTTTGTGGAGAGGGTTTGGAATCCAGCAGGCTTCTCACCAACTCTTTGGGAACTCAAAGGACCTAGGAGAGGGCAAGCAGATGCCTGTTCACTACGGGTCTAAAGAACTCCACCTCCAAACTGTCAGTTCTCCTCTCTCCACTCAGATGCCCCAAGCCTCTGGACTTGGCTACGGACTTAGACTCAGAGAAGAGCCCCTTATTGCAGTGACTTACTTCGGAGAAGGAGCTGCTAGTGAAGGTGACGCCCACGCTGCTTTTAACTTTGCTGCTACACTTAAGTCGCAGACTCTGTTTATATGCAGAAACAACAAATACGCCATCAGCACAGGGCTAAAGGACCAGTTTGCAGGAGACGGTATAGCCGTTAGGGGAGTGGGCTATGGAATGCCTGCACTAAGGTGCGACGGAAACGACGTATTTGCTATGTACAACGCAACCAAAACAGCTAGAGAACGCATTTTGCAAAACAAAGAACCAGTACTGCTTGAAAGCATGACCTACAGAAGAGGCCACCACTCCACAAGCGACGACTCGACTAAGTACCGCAATACCGAAGAAATACAGTACTATTTAAACGTAGACAACCCTATAATCAGACTTGAAAAGTTTTTGAAAAACATGAACTGGCTGGAGTTCACTGTTGAAGAGTACTCTGCTGAGACTAGAAAGTACGTGCTAGAAACTAAAGACGCAGCGGCTAACACTAAGTGGGCCAACTGGAGAGTGATGTTTACTAACGTTTATGACGAGCCCACTGCTAACTTAGAAAAACAACAAAGCCAACTAGCAGAACACCTAGAAATCTATGGGGACATGTACGACCTCGACCTCCACGAAGAGTAATTTAAGTGTGAACCACTTTATTTGAATATGTATACATAGTCATTTCCGTTTTCTCTGACTAGCGTTACTGAGTTGTTGTCTTCTGACCAAGCCAAGCTGAGTATGTCAAGTATGTCCGAAAACTTAGGACTTACAGCGTCTATTCTGTCTAAGTATATCAGTTTGGACGGCCTGACTTCTCCAGACATCAGTCCTCCCAAAAACCCTGAACCTAGTTTCCAAACTCTAAGACTACAGTCCGAAATGCTGTAAGAAGCTAAATTCTTGCCTGACTCGTCAAAAGCCAAAACGCTCACAGGTGCAGTATGCCCTCTAAGGACCTTCCACCGAGTAGCTGTTTTCAAGTCATAAACCACTATAAGGTTGTCTGAAGTCCCAACAGCAAGTTGTTGCTTTGCTTGGGTAAAAGAAACCATAGGCAGTTTCAGCACAAACTGCTGAAGGGCTTCTGAAGCTTTGGTTATGTTGTGCTTGCGCAAGGCTGAGTTGTGGGGGTCTAGGGTCTTCAGGATGAGTTCTACAAGCGAAGGAAGGAACTCTGTGAGTTGGGAGTACTTTAGCTTAGCAAGTTCTTCTAAAGATCCCAGACACTGTCCAGAGTAGTTTTTATTGGTTATGTGGGTTGATAAGTACTCAATGAAGTGCTCAATGTCGCACACTGCAACGTTAGCAAGGGCTCTTTGCAGGGCTTTAGTTTCGATGTGGCTGTGGTTAAATAGTTCTTGTTGGGTTTCTACAATAACATGACTGGGAAGGGTGTTTTTTAGGTGGTTAACTGTTTTGCCCAAAACTGAAGCTGATAAGCTGCTGTAGTCAGAGCTGTGAATGATGTTTCTGAGAGAACCTATAATTGTTAAGGCAAGTTGGGAGTCTGGGTTTTGCAGAGTTATTTCAATGTAGGCTAAAATGACTGTGCTTAAAACCTCTGTTAAACACACTTTAGAGTCCAGGTGTTTCAGAATCAAACCTCTAAAGAAACCTGAAAGTTTTTGGAGGTAGTTTGTTCGGTAGTCTGACAAAGTGTGCTTGAGTAACTGTCCTGCGCACTTGTTGCCAGAAAGCACAAGGAGTCCTAACTTGGTTAAACTAGGCTGGCTGTGGCTGCTGGAGCAAATGTGCTTCTTCACAAGGAACTTAGCTTTGACTCTGAGTTCAGGGTAAAACTCCATCACTTCTAGCAGTAAGGAGTGGTAGCTTACTTCTAAGGTGGTTTTTAGGTTCTGTGACAAACACAGTTGTTTGCTAGGCAAACAAAACGAAACGTTCCCCATAAGACCCAGAGTTCCAGGGTAGCCTTTAACTGAGAGTTCTTTAGTGTCTAAGTAACCTCTGAGTCTTTCTGAGAGTTCTTTGTACTCGTAACAGTCCTTTACTCGGCACTGCATCAAGTTGAACAAGTAAGACAACTGACTAGGGTTGACTTTTTGGGTCTGCAAGAAACTCCGCAGCCTTTCTACGTTAACCACTAACACAGAAAACTTCATACCAGAAACTGATATACTTTGAAGTGAAAGTGGGGAAGAAATAACTGAGTTCACTTGGGACCTTAAGTTGCACTCTATGAGCTTGTGTGGAAAAAAGGGGTCTTCCTCTCTGTACTCTTGGGGCTCTTGAGTCCTAAAAGGCTTTCTGAGCAAGGGGGCAGCTTCTTCGCCGTACAAAACTCGTTCTAAGGCCTGGGACATCATGTTGAATATGTAGAGGTACCCGTCATCACAAGTAACAAGTAAGTACTCCTGAAGTACGTGGATTTCAGCAGACTTAATGCCTGAACTCAGTGCTTGGAAGTAACAAACTATTTCATGAGTCACTAAGGACACCAAAAACATCGACCCGTCTTGTGCCTGCAGGAGCAAGGTTTGTTCCCAGTTTTTCCAGGAGTCCCTCCAAAAGGTTTCGTCAATCCCAGTCACAGTGTCTTGGATTTTGCGCACTTCAGCTATTTTAACTATTGGACTGCCCCAAGTAGTTATTACTTGCACAGGCACTTCTGGTTCTTCCCATACACACAGTTTGTGGTCACAACAGCACGACACAAGTTTTCCTTTACATAAGTAAGCGTAAGTGATAGGTGCAGTATGGTACTTGTACTTCTTAACCCAAGACCCGTCAAAACTCATAGCAAAGATGCCTCCTTTGTTTGTGCCTAGTAAGTACTGTGGGCAGTCTCCTCCAAGTATAATAGAACTCACACAAATGCTTTCTCCAGGCTCTAATGCAACTAGTTCGTCTGCAAAGTCACTGCTGTCCAAGTCCAATTCAAAACTAAAACTCGTTTGGCTTTTGTCTTTTAAGTTCACTTCGTAAAGGGTTTCTTGGCTACACAGAACCAAAGACTCAGACCCAAAACAAAACACAGAGTACTCAGGGGTACTTACTTCTTGGTAAGCAAGTGTTGAAAGAGTGTAAATAGCTTTGTGGGGGTTCAAACTTGACTCAGGGAAAGTTCCAATCTCACTAAGTATTTCTGGTAAACTGTAAACTACTAAATGGCTTTCAAGCAGCAAGTACAGTTCTTCGTCCACAAACTCTGCAGAAGTTATGCTTTGTAAAAAACTTATAGGAGCTTGGTTAGGTTGTTTCATTCTAATCCAAGAAGAGTGAAGGAACTCTACTTTGTGCCTAAACACCACACACCACAACTCAGCTTCGTCGCTGTAAGTGATACTTACTGGGTCTGTTCCTTCCAAAGGAACTCTTGAACAGTCTTCAGGGTCCACTTTGATCTCTGAAAGTTCAGAGATTTCTGGAAGAGTCCAGAAGTAAACCTGGGAATCTGAGTCCACCACAGCAATGTACTTGGAACTTACAAAGGCACCTTTAGGCAAAGAGTAAGTAGAAAGAACTGCTGCTTCCTTCATGGTCCACAAGTCCAACACCCTAACTTCACTGGACTCAAAAAGAACTGCCAGGAGCCTTTTGCCTGCAGAGACTTTTGTAACCCCAGCAGGAAGTTCTTCAGAAACACTTACGCAGTTTCCGTCTTGGGCATCCCAAAGCCTCACTCTATTGTCTCCGTGCAAAGTGGCAATATACACTCCGCCAATGTACTCGCAGTTTCTTTTGACAAGTGCTACTTCTCTGCACTCTGTTTCGTAGGGCACTAAGCATATTACTTTGGGTTTTTGGTTCTGCCAAATGCAAACTTCCCCTGTTTCAGTTCCAGTTGCTAGAATTCCTTTGTGCTGGCACAAACAAGTTACTTGGTGTTTGAGCTTTTCTGAGTTTTTGTTCCAAAAAACAAAAGGCACTTCTAAGCTTGACTTCATCTTTATGTAGTTACTTCTGCTTGAGTCTTAGTTTACAGTTAAGTTAACGTTGGATTTGGACTTTAGTTAGTTTATAGCTATTTAGGGTGTTAGTAAGACTGGTGACTTAAGTTTGTGAGTTAAAATATTCTTTTAATCATAATTCTTATTCAGGAGTTTCTAGAACATTAAGGCTTTTGGACTTTCTAGTTTAGTAGACTGCAAACTTGCCTTAGTTGCCTTGTCCAAGCTGTGTGTGCTCATTTAAGCTATCACTAGTTAGCTTGGTTAACGTTTCCGAGTCCTAGCTTGGAACTAATTCCCAAAATTTACTCAAAATTGTTCCAGAAACCTTTCCATTTTACCCAAAATACCGAAAGTCAATATGCCAAGTCATTATACCACTTATAATATTTAATGAAAGACCTAGCATCTGCTTGTCTACAACAAGAAACACACCAAGAAAGCATATTCAACTCAATGTACTCTTTGCTGAACAGCACTCAGTCTGACTTGCCAATTAAATCCAGAACCCTTCCGAACGTATTCTTTCAAGATGAGTCAGCACTTCCTCTTCCTGAACCCCTCAAACACGACTCTTCAAATGACAGGAAGCTCAAAACCAACACTGCCTGCCCCCACAAAGACCGGAAGCATTATGCCAAAAACATGTGCAACAACTGCTACCATAGGCAAGGAAGGACTAAGTTAGCATGGGCCTGTCTTCACACTGACAGACACATGTACGCGAAGGGCAAGTGCCAGTTTTGCTACTTACAAGAGTACCATAGTCTTAGACTGTACCGCAAGAAAATCAGAAAGCAATCAAAAAGGTTCAGAAACTCCCATGACTAGTATAATATTATCTAATGCCATTTTTCATCCAAGAATATTATATAGTTACTAAGCCTTCCCCACTGCAGCTAAGGTCTTTTTAGCTTTGTGGAGGTTGGAAACGTGTTTGCGGGCTTTTATGAAAGCCAAGGCGTCTGGGTCTAGGTCTTCGTCAGCTTCTTTTTCTTCAGACTTGATGCTTTCGTTCATTACTTGCACTGCTGACCCAAACTTGTTTTGGTACCAAGCTTCGAACTCGCTGACGAGCCTAGTTCTGAGTTGGTCGATGTTTTGGGTGATGAGTTTGGTTTCTTCTTTCAAAGCTTTCATCTTTTCAAAGCGGTCTCTGTACGTTTTCTTGAGGTCTTTCATTTGTTTGATTAGTGAGTACTCTTCCTCGTCTATTACGTCAACTTCTTCTTCGGTTTTGTTGCTGCGGATTTGGTCTACTTGTTGCTTGGACTCGTCTATTTGGCGCTTGATCTCGTTTACAGTTGAAACTAGTTCTTTCAGAGAGGCTTTTTTATCCTTCAAGTCGTTTTTGCTGGTGCTAAGGCTTTGGTCAAGTTCTTTGCCTAAAGAGTTTCGGAACTCCATGAAGGCCTGGTTCTTGTCCATGGCTGGAGTGGGTGTGTTTTTAGGTCGTCTTTCTTGGGGAGAGTACCTTTCAGGAACTTCTTCTTCTTGGAGGAAACCAGTGCGTGGCTCTATAGCTGAGGCGTCCATAGGCTTGGCGTTGGCAGGGGCCAGTCCTAAGCCAAACCCCTGAGAGTCCTCTACTTCGCCTACTCCTTCTTGGTTTTGTTCTTGTTTCTCTTCTTCTCTGTGTTCTTGTTTAGAGCCCACTGAACCTTCTGTTTGTCTAGTAAAGTCACCTCCGCCTACCCGGGCCACTGTTCTTTTGTAGATGTTCCGCATTTGCACAAACAGTTCTTTTACTTGTCTCAAGCTGTCAAATTCTATTTCTTCTGTGTGCCCGTCTAAGTAACTCTGGGCTACTTGCTGCATCTCGTATTGCTGCTCTGGAGTGTAGGGTTCGTAAGTGACTCTTCCCCTGTTGGCTAAAGTGTCGTGCATGGCTAGTTCCCGCTTGAGGTCCCTGACTTCTCTTTTGTACCTTTCAACGAGTTGGGCTGGGTCGAGTTCAATGTTGATCACTGCTTCGTTGGAAACACTCATCATGCGAGTAGCGAACCTCAGGGTTGAAATAGTTTCTTCCATGTGGTCAGGTTCAGGCCACACGTTAGCTACCATCAAAGTTTTGGAGTTCCCTCCAATTGAGTCTTTCAGCAAGTAAGTGAGTTTAGACTGTCTGTAAGGCACATGGTCTCTTCCCTTTTCAGAAAGTGCTATTACGACTTGTTCTAAGTAACTCAGGGACTTGTTGATGTAGTTGGCTTCCATCAAAGTGAGCCCCTCAGAACCTGTTTTCTTGGTGCGTTCTGAACCAGCTAAGTCAACTAAGTTGAGTTTTGAAAAAACTACTTTTTCACTGGACTCCACTCTGCTTCTAGCTTCTAGGTGCAGAGTGTACACACAGTGGGACCTAGTGGAGCTTTTGTTAAGTTTGTGCTCAGCAATGGTTCTGCTGGTTTCGCCTTCAAAAAGCTGGTTAAGGGCTTCTTCTTCTGAATTGCAAACTACCTGGGAAAGTCCTTTGACAATAATGCCATGTTTGGAGTCTTCTTGGATCATGATGGTTCCAGTTTGATCTGGAGGAGCAACTGAAGACAGCAAGTCGTAAACAAGTTCATTGTAAACTTCACAAAAACTAACTCGGATAGTAAAAGCTTGGTCTGGACGTGACTGGGTTTCTTGGAACAACTGGGAAACTGCTCTAGGAATGATTCCGCGGAACCTGTAGCTTTGCTGGCCGCCTGACATAGTGTAGGTCTTGCCTGCGCCAGTTTGTCCGTAGGCCAAAACAGTGCCGTTGTAGCCTTCCATCACGTTTTGGACGATTTCGCGAGCACACACATCGTAAACTTCTTCCTGAGAGGAGTTATGCAGAATCTCGTCAAAGTTGAACTTCCAGTGTTCTTGTTGGTTATTGATGAGGCCTTGGGTGTTGTCTTTAGGGATATGGGCTTCGATCTTTTTGTTTTCCAAGTCAAGTTGAACGTTTTTGGAGGCAAAGTTGGAAGTGGGTCTTGTGCGCACTATTACTTTAACTGCTGATTTTACCATTATAGAAACGTTATGCTTTATTACAGCACAACTATTAATGCTACTAAAACGCCAATTAACACCACTACGCAGATCATAAGACAGCAGTCGTTTGACTTGTAGATAAGTTCTTTCATTCTATAAGTAGTTCTGTTCATCCGCGACTGAGTGCTGTCCACGTTTCGGTCTACTTCGTCTAGGAGTTGGTTCTGCAGGTCAGTTTCGTCCCCAATGTTCTTAGCCACCACCACTAAGTTCTCAGTGGTCCCAACAAGGGCGTCTTCTATTTCGCTTTGCTGTTTGTACATCTGCATCTGGGCATTCCGCATATCAGAGTTGCTTAAGTTCCTTGTATCAGAGGTTTCGTTTTCTCCAGCAGTACGCTTGAAGTTAGCCGCTGGACCTGAGCTGGGGAGTTTGGTGCCTACTCTGGACTTTTCTTCGATCGTGTTTAAGTCAGCTTCTAATTCTGCAATGAGTTTTTTTCGGCGATCGAGTTCTTTGCCTGTGAGTTTGTAACGGGAAGGGTCTTGCTCGGCGTTGTGGAGCTGCCTGATTAGGTTGTCTAGTTCCAAAGCTAGTTCTTGGAGGCCTCCTCTGAGTCTTGAGTCAACTCCACCTGTTGTTTCGCCCATCTCCAACTTTTTGGCCCTTTCTTTAAGGTGGTTCTGCAGGTCGTTCCTCACACGCTGGGCTTTTTGAAGGTCGCTGGCAAACTCGTCCATTTAATCACCAATGTTTATTAGCAAACTTGAATAAAAGAAGGGTTATAAGCCATTTGTTAGACGATTACCTGTATTTGTGGAAGCCAATGTGAGGGGCTTGTTCTCGGAAGCATCTTCTGCACACAAAAAGGTCATATTTCCTGATGAGTCCGTTCCTGTTCTTGCACACGCGGCATCTCCTTACTCCTTTGCAGCTGTCCTTAGGATGGGTGTTCCAGAGTTTATTTGCCATTTCAATTATAAATGGCCACTCTTTTGCTTACTAAGTTTTAGACTAACTCTACACTGTGGGTAACTTCTAGGTTATAATACAAATGGTAGAAAAGGAACCTGGTGACTACAAAACTGAAGTCCACTTTATTGGCCAAGTAGTTTACGGAACTCACTTCGAAACCACTGCAGGGCTCTTTTGTGAGATCCATTTGGAGTACGGAGAGACTTGGCGGGAGTTGCCTGACAAACAGGAACAAAGCATCCAAACCCAAACAGCCTACCCCAGCCCTGAGGGACTTCACGTGTTTGCCCACCCACTTGACCTTCACTTTGCCACCGACTCTATTTATGGGTGGCCTCAGCTGGTGTTTAGGATCTGGCGCTTAGATGAAGTAGGGCGCATAGACTTGATGAGCTACGGAGTTTGTGCTTTGCCCTGCACAAGTGGAGTGTTTTCCTTAGAAGTGCCTACTTGGAGGCCTCTGGGCAAGTGGTACGAAGAGACTATGGCTTTTTTCGTAGGCGGACCTCCTAGGTTACTTAACCAAGACATCCTTACAGCTGACGTGTCTAAAAGGTCACAAATCAAAACTATTAGTTCAGGGACTTTGCACCTGGACTTAGAAGTGCTGTTGAGGAACTTCGGAGTGCACTGGACTAATTCTTATAAGGATTAATGTTATTATATTGATCAAACATAGTAGAAAATTAACCCTAGCAAGCCACTTGAACTGAAGTATCCCCTCATGGCAACTACTTCGCAGCCGTGGGTAATAGAAACTTGGTGCAGGTCACCTTTTTTCCTGCCAAGGGTTTGGGTTTTCCGTTTAAAAGTTTCAAAAGTAACTGAAGTTATTCCATTGCTATTCATTGACACACTTGCCCCAGTTATAGAGTCGTTTTCGCCTACTTGAAACAGTTGTCTTTGGAAATCTGTTTCGCCGTAGGCATTCTGGTAGTTGTAGTTGGTAGTTTCGTAGTTGCCACTAACTAAGTACACAACTTCTAAGCCAAAGATGCCTTTAGAAGTAACTAAAGCGTTGACTTCAGCTATTTTGCTAGTTTTCCTTTTAATAGTGGAGTGCAAGTTGAGTGAGTAGAAGTCGTCTACCATGATGCAGTTGTGTTTTTCTACTCCGTAGTACCTCGACTTGTACACTATTGAAGGACACGTTGGGTAGTAAGCACTCATAGAAACTTCTGGTTCTGGAAATATGTTCATGGACTCCACTGGCATAGTTGCTATTTCTATGTACTCAAGAGTAAAGCTCAGTCCCACCATCAAAGCAATCAAACAAGACTTAGAAGGAATTCTGTACCGGAACCTGCCTTGTGCGTTTGGGTTCCCGAACTCAGCGTACCTTCCTTTGTTGGTTCTGAAGTGAAGAAAGTCCACTTTGCTTTTTGCAGCTCCTCTGAAGTCCACCACGTACTCGTCCAGGTCAAGTTGTAAGTCAGCACAAGCTATATTGAGGTCAGTGGTGTAGCCAATGTGGGGACCAGGGCGCATCAATTCGTTGTTGCTGGGGTTGATGTAGTCTAACTCAATCCCTACACAGGTCTCTCCAGGAATGTGCCAGACTCTGATTTTGTTTAGTTTGAACTTAAAAAAAAAGTGCTCCGCAGTAGCCAGTACCTCTAAGTCGTTGTAAAAGTCACTTTCTGGGCCTCGCTGTCCTACAGGCCTGTCACACGCTATAGACTTTTCTTCCATACTATGACACAGCGACTCCTGGAAATCGCAGCAAAACTGCCTAACCCACCCTTCCAGAAGCAAGCAGCAACTAGAGCTGCTGTCAGTGTAGTTTTCAGACTTGTCCCAAAAGTCCCCTTAACAACTCCTCCTGTGCTAGCTCAAAACTGGAACATTGAGTCCCTTAAAGGCTTTTTAAGGAAATGGGAAGACCCAGACGTGCAGTTGCTTTACATAAAAAGAAGCATCTACCCAGGGGACAGACATAGTGGCCACATAGCTTTTCCAGGAGGCAAGTTGGAGCCAGGGGAGTCTCCTTATGAAGCTGCAGTGAGGGAAACCAGAGAAGAAGTAGGACTCCACCTAGACAACCACAAACAGTTTGCTTACTTAGGCTGGTTGGGGGAAGTCAACCCTTACTCAGGAAGCTTCAAAAAGATCAACATGTTTCTGAGCACTCATGTGTTCCTGCAAACAGTTCCTGGAAGCATCAACTTAGAACCTAATGAAGAAGTTGCTTCTTGCAAGTGGGTTAGTTTGGAAGAGTTTTGTGAAGGCTTCAAACACAACTTTAAACCTAAGTACTGCGAGTACCCAGGAGTCCCCTTTTGGCTAAGCAAGTACTTAAAGTCCTCTAAAAAGATTACTGGAACAGTTGCAGGGATTAAGTTGCCTCCAGAACCCAAAGTGCTTTACGAGAAAGAAACTTTCAGTGAGAGCTTCCACTTGTGGGGAGTGACTTACAGAAGAACTAGGGCGTTGATGATGTTGGTTCCTTTTGAGCTGCGGAGAACTAGACGAGTGGACTGGGTGTACTTCAACTTAAACTGGCCTTACTCACTTGCAAACTGGCCTTTGAAGGTGCTGGACGCTTTGTCTCTAGAAAGGTACATTGACTTTTACAAAATGCCCCTTTACATGGGGGTTGGTATGTGTTTGCGTGTTTTGTTTGGTTTAAGTGCTTTTTGGGCTTTAAAAACTTGTATTAATTAGTTATAGTAACCTTCTTCAACTAAGAACCCAGGCACTGAATTCAAGTTGTTTCTTCGGAAAATGCTGTTTTGTAGTTTACAGAACGAACAAGTTTCTTTGCTCTTTTGAAAAGCAACTCCAAAGTAAAACCCTACTAAACAAGTCAACAAAACACTTGACACTAACAAAGATACTCTGAAGTTCTCTACTAAGTTAACTACTTGTAACACTCCACTTGCAATCATTAAGCTCGTTGCTACCTTTTTCATTATAAGTCTAATTTATTTAAGAAGTCGTCAGCTTTTGCATGGGCAAAGTCCTTATCTAATTGTAAAATATGTATGCAGGAACTTGTACTGCCCACTGCAATTCTGTACCCAGACTGGTCCCAACTGAGTTTGTTAAGTGCTTTGTTTCCAGTGCTGTGTCTCACGTACTGGGACTCAAGACCTTTACTGATATCCCAAATGTCTAAGTTCCCGTCCCCGTCAACTGCCCCAAACACACTAGGATTCACTGTGCTCCACTTCACATCGTAAGCATAGTCGTCATAAGCCTCTATTGTAGCCAGTGGAGTTGCCGAGGAGTCTCTAAACAGCTTAATGGTCCAGTCAATAGACGAAGTCAGTACTAGTGGAGCTGAAGAGTGGTGGTCCACTCCTGTCACAGGTCCGAAATGCGCAGAGTAAGAGTCTTGTTTTTTATCAGCTGAAATTCCTCTTAAGGGACCTGTGAGTAACTGGCCCTCTTCAGTTCCAGTCCAGTAAGTCAACTGGTCGTTGTGCTGCAAGTCCATGCAGTTCACCCAAGTTTCGCCTTGGCGAGTGTCGTGGGTTTCTATTGGGTTTTGAAGCATGTTGCTGCCCCACAAACAAACTTTGCCGTCTTCAGACATGCTGAGGATAGTGGTGGAGTGAGCAGACTCCACTATGTGGAGACCAATAACTGGGTAAGTGTGCCCAGAAGTAATGGGAGGAGTTCTTTGCACTGGGACTGGCTTTGCCCGGGTGTCCCAAATCAGCACTTGTCCGTTAGAAGTTCCTCCTACAATGGAGTAGGTTTCAGAAGGGTTGAACAAGGCGTGGGTGACTCCAGTTTGGCAGTAAAGAACACAAGAAGGGTCTTTTGGGTGTTCGAGTGACCAAAGAGTAAGCAGTCCTTCGGGTTCCTGACTTGAGTTGGACTCAGACTTCTTCAAAGAAGCCAAAACAGTGTCTTCGTGGTGCGAAGACCAAGACAAACTGCTTACGCACCTTTCTTCTGTTTGGTATTGGAAGAACTGGACTGGCTTGATTTTTCGCTTTGCTTCGTGGCCTTCGTCCAGAGTGACTTTTTGTATGAAAGTTTCAAAAACGTCGAAGTCTTCCACTAGGGCTTTTTCAACCAGTTCAGAAGTTCTGTTGAAGAACTGGGAAAAAGCTTCAGAATTCAGAATGCTTTCAGCTTGGTCCTGAGGGAGTTCTTTGACAGCTTGGGGTTCTTCTTCTTTGTGGCCGTTTATTGTGAGTAGTCGTTTGGCACGGGCTTCGGCTTCGAGGTTTTCAGGGGAGTCTTCTTCTTCAGACTGACTTTCGATTTCAACTTGTATTTCTCTTTCGTACTTGATGCTGCGTGCTTTGGCAGGGATAGAGTAAGTGATGAGTTTTTCTTTGTCAAACTCTTGTTTGGACTCCGAAGGAGTAGTTGACACGTTGGTTTCGCCTATTAAACTTTTGAGGTTGGGGTCATTGAGTGATGAAACAAAAGATGAAGAACTAGTTTCAGACTTGGTTTTGGACTCTTCCCGCATCTTCTTGGACGCTCTGAGGGCTTCTAGTTTTTTGCGTTTTTGTTCTTTGTTGAGGCGAAGTGCTTCTTGGAAGTCAGTTGTTTCTTTGGACATTTATTTAGTTCTTATTAAGGCGAACAATTGGAATACAAAGATGGTAGGAGTTAAGTGCCAGCAACTCAAAGAAAAGTTCGAAGACCATATTCCTTGCATTTCACTGACAACCATTGCTGTGGAGTTGTTGTTGTTGGTGGCGTTAATTCTTCTGATTTACAATG
Organism: Fabrea salina; assembly: GCA_022984795.1. Lineage (NCBI taxonomy): Eukaryota > Ciliophora > Heterotrichea > Heterotrichida > Fabreidae > Fabrea > Fabrea salina. The sequence continues at coordinate 51,147 of JALIHJ010000068.1, read as the reverse complement.
AAAGCACTGCTAAGTACTACTTCTACATAGTCTCTCTGTCTACGCTTATGGTGGGAACTATTTACTTCGCCTGGCACTCACTGGTTAAAGAAAACGCTTTTGAACTCTTGGCTTTCCAAGTGATGTCCACTATTTTGAACTTCCACGGAGTCTACATGGTAGCTCTCCATGGCAACGTTGTACTGCTTGGAATCGCTTTTCCTATTCTGATTCTTTCGCAGGTGTTTTACTATTTCTCGTTTTGGTTTGCTTACAAAAGGTTCGGGTGGCGAATTATCCAAGAGTTACAAACTTCTAACTTGGCCATGATAAAAGGTTTCAAGCAATACGAAGTGTTTGTTTCAGTACTCAAGTTGGACTTTCTGTTGTACTCTCTCACAATAGCAAGTTTTATTTACTACATTTCTGTGGACTGGGAAGACTTCATTGCTCCAGGGTTAGTTATTTCGCTGCTGATGTACATTGCTATGCTGCTTGTGTCTTACTTAGGACTTTACTCAGCAACCAAAGAAAGGATTAAACCTTTCAATCTGTTTTTAGTGCTTGCTCCTGCTTGCCAGTTGTTTAAGGCGTTTTGCTTAGTGCTTTTGGCTTTGTCACCTGGCGAGTCTATTGACACTTTTATACTTTGTCAGGCCTTAGTGATAGCTGTAGTTGACATAGCTATAGCTGGAATACTGGTGTTCTTAGGCAGGTCAATTAAAAAGAACTTTGGCAAAGGACTCAAATCTGTTATTCGGACTTCCAGTGACGATATGGTTAAGGCTCCTTTTGTAGGGAGTAAGTAGTTAATTAAGATTAGGGGTTGTATTTCTGGCACTCGTCAATCCACTCGCTGTAGAGGTCAATAGGCTCTGTGAGGGCGGATACTGTGTTGCTCCAGCTCGCAGCACACACTCGACAACTAATGTTAGCGCGGGTTCTTCCTGCTTCAAAGTTGACTTCTACAGTCTTTTTGTGGTTGCAGAAAGGGCAATCAAACACTGTGTCTAGTTTAGGTCTGGGGGCTTTCTGTTTGACCCTTGAAGACTTTCTTTTTCCCATATTAATTAGTTAACGAGTATCAAAAACTTTGTTGATTGAGTTCACAGAAGAAGAAACTGTAGCCAACTTAAAAGGCCCACAAAAAAGTCAACACTCTCTGTGTTCTTAAAAGGCTCAATAACATAACAATTAAATTAAACTAGTTAACGAATGGCACTTTTGGTTTCACGTTTGAAGAAAGCACTGGTGTCTTGGGAAGGATTGACTATTTCGTTTAAACTGACTTGTGGGCGCACTTTGGTTTTGGTTCTTTTCTTGATGATGTCCGAAAGTCCTTTTAAGAAGCTTAAGAATGACCCCAGACTGTGAGTTCCCAAAACAAAAAAGGTTGTATAGACTAGGAAAGTTTCAGTTTTGGAGCCCAGTTCTATCTCTGTAAACTGCAGGTAACTAAGGACTGTAAATAGCAGAAGAACTCCAAGTTGAGAAAGAGTGTTTGAAACATGCACAAAGGGGTCTTTGTAAGGAATGTACCTCGTCACAAAAAAAAGGAACCCAACTAAAACAGCTAGGTTTACAGTGGCTTGGGCAGTAGGGTAGTTGCTTAGAACCACCAAACTAACTGCAAACAGTAGTCTTTGCACTAAATACACAAAGTAAAAGTATTTATTTGAAGAGTTCCTGGAAACATTAAATTCTGAGTAAAAGTTTCCGAAAGTTCTTTGGAACCTAGCTTGTTCTTCTCCGTCGGTTTTGAACTTTTTAGTTGTGAGTATGTGCAAGGCTACAGGCACTCCACTTAAGAAAACTAAGAATGCAGTCCCCAAAACAAAGCTGACTATACTCATTACTTCTGACTCTGGAAAGTTGTAAGCTTGAACCAAGGCAGCTACTTGCAGGTCCAGAAAAGACTGCACTAAGTACCTTATAAAGACTCCTAGTTTGTACTTATCTAGAAGTTTACAGCACTTTTTGGAGATAAAAGCTACTTTGCAACTACTCATAAGCCAGATAAACGGCCAGCATACTAATATAGCTAACAGAACACTCAAGGGCTTTCCTGCATTGACTAAGAACTGTCCAGAGGAGTACCCGAATTCCCTAGATCTTTTGTGGGTGTTCGAGTCTTTGGTCTCTGAAACGTAGTTAACTGAGTTAGGAAGCATTCTGAACAGACTTTGGGACTTGAAGAACCCTTTGAGTCTAGGAGTTATTGGAAGGTTTGTTAGGGGAATGTAACAGATAATCTGCAAAGTGTTGGCTACTGGCCAGATTGTAGGGCTAGGAGCTGCAATGCTTGATAACGCTCCAATACTTGAAGCTAAAGCAAATAGGTCCTGGCCTGCTTCTTCTCCTCTTTTCTCTTGGACTCTGTAAGGGTCATACTCGTAGAGTTCTTTTTGGAGGCTTTGTTCGAAGAGTAATTGGCTGGAGTTACTGTAGATGTAGGGTGCCTGGAAGTCCAGCTTAACTACTTGGTTCTTTTCAACCACTTCTTGGTAGTTCATGTACACCAAGTACTCTTTAGGTGACTTCTTTTCGATCTCGTAGCTGAACTTAGCATCTACTGTGACTTGAATGTCTTCTTTGTCCAGAGTCTTGTTGAGAGGACTTGTGAAGTTGAGATAAAGGTTGTTTATTGAAGTCACGTGGAGACTTGCGTGGAAGTAACTTTCTTGACACTCTGAAGAGTTTTGGGCAAATCCAGGGTCACAAACACAGACTGAGTTTTGGTTGATGCTGGCATTTTCTACACACTCTAAGCACTCTTCGGAACTAAGACAGCCAGTGCAAAGGGAAGGGCATTCAGAGCACTGACTTGAGTCAAGGTAGTAACCCTGCTCGCATCCACACTCTTTGTCTTTAAGACTTAAATAAGGTGGACACACGCAGTCTCCAGAAGAATCGCTAACTGAGTTTTTTAATTGGCAGTCTACACAGTCTAGGTCTAAGGGAAAGCATTGAGAGCATTTAGCGGTGCATTCTTGGCAGTCTATTCCAGTAGAATTGTTGTTGAAGTACCCCTCTGCACAGTAACACTTATTGTTAATCACTTCTCTTCCCATAGAAGACTCACACTCAATACATTCTAGGTCAAGTCTGTCTAGTCCGTAGCCTTGGTCGCATACACAAGGGTTTCCAGAGGCATTAGCCTTGCACTCACTACAGTCTCCTTCTTCAAAGCTACTGCAGTTTATGCACAAGGAGTTTATACACAAGTTACAAGTGTGTTGTCTAGAGCATCCACTTGTACACTCAGAGTCACATTCCACACACTCACTTCCATTCCAGAAGTCAGTTATCAGGCAGTTGGGTAAACACTGTTCCTGGTGGTCTATAGGACAGAAACTGCAGAAGTCACAACTAGAAGACTCCAATAGAGTAGTAGGATCTTTGTTTGAGTTGTAAATTCTTACTTCCCATATAAACCCAGTGTAGAAGTTGGTAATTGTGCTTTGGTCTGAGTGTTTGGCTCCTATTGTAAACAAGAACCCTGACTCTAGGTCTTCTAACCAGTTTTCTCCTAAGCTGTGCTGGAGTGTTTGAGTGTTGTTTAAGAACAAAGAGAGTTTGAACTCAGGAACTGCAGAGTCTAGGTAAGTCTTCACAGCTAAGAAGTTCCATCCTTCAGTAAGTGCTTGAGTATCTGTCTGAGTAGTGTACCCAGTTATTTCTAGGTCTACATAAGTCTTCATGGAAGATAGCCCAACTTCAATTTTAGTAGGCACAGTAGAAGAGTCTTCTTGCTTGGAGATGAGAGTGCCTTGGCTAACAGGTCTAGTCCACATAGTTAAAGTAAACTCGGGACCCAGAGCCAACAAAGGAGAAGCAGTTCCAGTGTAAGGCGGTAGTTGCATGTAGGAAGTGCCTGTGAAGTAATACCCTCTGTCTTTGGCAGGAATAGGATCTGTGGAGTCTGCAGTGGGATAGAAGGAAGTGTCTTTGCCTGTCTGCACTGGAATGGATGATTGGGTGTCTGTGACAGTGTCTTGAATGGCGTGAGGTTGTAGGTGGAACACAAAGCTGTCTGAGGTCGTGCAAGTTCCAGACACATCAGAGTAGCCTGTAGGGCAGAATGAGTGACATACTCCTTCAATCAACAAGTAACCAGAACTGCAATCCGTACAATGATGGAAATCCGAAGAAGTGCAAGCATCGCAGTTGGTAGTACACTCAACACACTCATCTAAGTTCTTGAAGTAGCCTGTATCACATTGACAAGTTCCAGAGGAGTCACCAGCGTTAGTTTTGCATTCTTTGCATCCTACTCCAAAGGTATCACACTTATGGCACAGTTCATCCTTGCACAAGTTACAGTGCTCTGCCCTCACACACCCTTCAGAGCATCCCACACAACTAGAACACCCTTCTGAGTCTGGAAACTGTTCAATAGGGCAGTCACTCCTTGAACCTGAGAAGGGGTAGTCAGTGCCTGTTTTGTCAGGTGTCTGGAACACCTTTAAACTCCACAAAAATCCCTCAAAAGAGGAACTACTGCTTCCTATTGTGAGTCTATGAGTAGAGTCGTCATCAAAGAAAGTAGCTGCAGAGGACTGGGCAGTAAACTCAGTAGAGGAGTCTATGGTGACTGTAAGCTTGGTTTCTCCAGTTCCCAGTATGTCTGAACTCACTGCAAAGTACTTCCATGAGTCCTTTAAGTCGGTTGATCCAGACCCAGAGACCACTTCGTCTACAGTAGTCAGGTCCACTGAAATGCTTCCTCCACTGAAAGTAATGTGGAGTTTGTGGTCAGCTGAGTTGTCTCCCTTGTAAATGAATGTGCCTGAGTCAGAAGTGAGCTTGAGCCATCCCAGTACAGTGAACTTAGGAGCAATTAGGAGTGATTTCTGGGTAAAGGCACTAGTGTGGAAGTAGTAGCCTCTGTCTTTGGCTGGCCAGGGGTCGTTGGTGTCTAGGTCAGGATAGAAATTATCTATGTTAGAACCAAAGGTGAACCCGTCTAAGTCTCCTTTGATTTGGTCGTAGAACTGCAAGTCCACCACTAGTTCAGTAGAAAGGTCACAAGTAGTTGATGGGTTGTCATACCCAGTAGGACAAGGTGAAACACACATCATGGAGTAGAGTAGGTAACTGCCTGAGACACAAGCTGAGCATTGATAATACTCAGAAGAAGAACACTGACTACAACCTGAGTAACAGGATTTGCATTCGTTTTCTAGTGCATAAAACTCAGAGTCGCAAACGCAGTTGGGCTCACTAGAAGCATTAGAGACACAAGAAGTGCAAGCACCATCATCAAAACTAGTGCACTCGTCACACAAGTCATCAGAACAAGGAATGCAGTCAGTTCCTCTTACACATCCTTCGCTGCAAGTTCCGTCACAAGCTACACAGTTACCAGAGCCATCTTCATACTGGTTGTAGTCACACTCCCAGAAGTCGTTTGAGCAGTTAGAGCTTCCACAAAACTCATACTCAGCACTGAAGTCAGTCTTTGCAGTCTGCCATATCTTGATTCGGTAAATGAACCCAGAAGAGTCGTGTCCTCCTATTTGAATGCTGTTGCCTGTAGAGTGTCTGAAGATGTAGTCTGCAGTTGAGGCAGTGCTGTCTTGAGTGTTGTCTTTGTAAGTAGTTAACTTGGTTTGGTAGCTGGAAGTGAACTCACACACAAAAGCCAAGAACACCCAGTTTGAAGTAGCAGACACCGAGACTGAAGCTGAAGTAGTAGTTGGTGTGATGTTTTCGAGAGTGAGTGTCATGCCTGAGTCACTGATTTCAAGGAAGCTTGACTCAGCTAGAATCTTGCCAGAAGTAGACACTTTGACCCAGAAAGCAATACTGAAGTCGTGGTAGAACTCAAAGGGGTTAGTGGAAGTCATGTACCTGCTAGAGGTGAAGTAGACTCCTCTGTTCTTCATAGGCAGTAGGTCTGAGGCACCCCCAGTCTGAAATGGGTGGCTTGTTGAAGAGCTACTTCCACTGTAGAAGTTAGTGAAGTCTTTGGGGAACCTTGTGAAGTCTTCTTCTAAGACTGCAGCAGTGGGTAATGTTCCAGGACAACTACCAAACCCACTTGGACAGGCATTCAAGCACACTCCTCCGGCAAACACAGACCCAGAGATACAGAAACCAGACTTACAGATCCAGTTGAACTCATCGCAGTTAGAACACTTGTAGTCGCACAAAAAGCAATCTGGTTCTTGAGTTACAGAATTGCAATCAGAGGAAGAAGAAACAGCTTGTTCATCACATATAATGCAGTTATTGTCTTTGTAACACCAAGGCCAGCTATTACTGCACAGAGAACACTCCTTGCAAGAACCGTCATTGTCCACGTAGTAGTTGAATTCACAGCGTGATAGATCCCAAGGAGCGCCGACACCACCCTCATCATGACTATTAGCAAAATAGATTCTGTAGACAAACCCAGTGAATCCACCCCCAATGTACCACTTCAGGGTGCTTATATCAGGTCTACTAATTATCCAGTGGTCTTCTATTTTTGTCTTGATTTCTGAGCCATCATTTTTCCTAGAAAGGAATTCAAAACCACCTTCCACTTGGCAATTCCAGGTGCCAAAAAAAAACCTATCCCAAGCATTCATATTCTGAGGCAAAGTGACTTCTTTGTCTAAGTAAACAGAGTCTGAAGTTCTAAGTGTTTTGGCTCTGTAACGCCAATGAGTTCCATCGAACTCCAGAGTTAGGTGAGTCTTAGAGTCATCTTTAGCTTCTATCAGTACTCCTGTACCTTTAGGCCTCACCAAAAAGGCGAATCTGTGATAGATGAAGTAAGTGTAGGGTTGATCAGATACCATAGAAGAAGTAGACTTGAAGTAGAATCCCCTTTCTTGGGTAGGAATAGGGTTGTTTTGGGAGTCCCTGAATGCACTTCCGTCAGGTGTACTGAAAGTGTCCACAGAATTAGCTGAGTAGTCAGTTATGTCTTTGAAATTTAGGTCAAAAACTTGTCTTACATCATCATTTGGATCAACCTTATCACAATTCCCATTTGGATTGGTGCTAAAGCTAGTGGGACAGTGTTCATAGCAATAAGCCCCCCTTTTGTAATAGTTTGAAGCACAGCTATCGCAAGTATATCCATTAGAATTGGGAGTAGCACAATTAGGAAGCCCAGAAACCATTCCTACAAAAACTAAAAGCACAGCACAAGCACCTTTCATATTTATAATTCTTTCGCCAGTTTAGTACGTAAAATTCAATATTCTAACGCCTAACTTAAACCCATAAAAGTATATGGAAGAGGTGCCATACGACATTGAGGCTCTAGAAGGAGAAAACTCATGCGACCCCCCATGTGTGAATGATTCTATTTGTCAAAACGAGATATGCTTTTGTGCTTCGCCCTACGCAGGAACTACCTGTGAAGAAGAACTAGAAGTAGTAACTAGAGTAGGTTACTTCACTCTGGTGGTAGTAATAATTCTGGCTCTGATTCTAGGCTTCCTAACAGCCTTTTTGCTTAAGTTCTTATACGACTCAATCTTCTTGAAGGAAGTAGAAGAACCAGAAGAAGCAGCAGACGAATGGAATACTTAGAAAATTAGATTAAATTCCCCATCCTAAGACAAGTTTAAAGATGGTACCTATGTCTTGTCCACAGGACTTGTAGTCGGAACTGCACTTAAGCACACCTTCGAAGTCTGAGTTGATGGTTGCGGAGTTAGCAATGTAGTTGGTTATGAGTTGCTGCCAGCCCTGAGGAGTGACAAGGCCTTCCAAAATGCTTTCGAGACCACTGATGTTGCAGTCTCCAGCAAAACCGTCTAGTTTAGCTACGATGTTTTTGACGTCTTCAATGATAGTAGTGATTACAAAAACGTTTCCGCCAAGGAACTTTTGTACTTCAGAAATGATCTGGTTGAAGTCACTGTTGAGGGTGTTTAGGTTTGTGATGCAGGCATCAGGGCTGTCTGGGTTCTTTTGGAGTCCAGAAACCAAGCCTCCGAAGAACTCAACTACGTCGTTCACAGAACGGAGACGTTGAGCGTTGAGGTTCCATCCAGTGAGGGTTCTGAAGATGGCTCCAACGTTCTTTCCACAAGTTTCCCAGTCAGAGGGGCAGTTTCCAAGGGCTTCGGAGTCAGTTTTGAGTGTGTCTAGGTTGTTGAAGCCGTTTTTGAGGAGTGTGAGGAGTCCAGTGGGAGTGGCGAAGGACTCTAAGGTAGAAATGAGACCACTGAAGTTGCAGTCGCTGTTGAAGCCTTCGACCTTGTCAATGAGTTCTCCCATTTCCTTGGCAAAGGTGCCCCAGCTTCCGTTTCCGCCTGCAATGGATTCAACTTGCTTGACGACTTCTGACAAGAGTCCAGAGAGGGACTGCAACTCAGTGGCGCAAGCACCGGGATTGCTCGGGTTGACTTCAAGTCCTTGCATGAGTCCTTCCAAGAAAGCAAAGGCATCATCTTCGTCCATTCTTTGGACCTGTTGTTTGCCGAAGGGGTATACGATGCGTCCTGAGGTTAGAGCGCACAAAGCTACTAGGAGTAGAGCTGTCTTCATAAGAATTATTATTAACCTGGACCAATAAAATGGATATTAGTTCCCCAGTTCGAAATTTAAATTTCAAGTGAATTTAATTAGTTAATTCAGTAAAGGGCTCTTTTGAGCTGGATTCTGGGCAGTTTGAGTTCGGGGGACTGGGAGTGAGTTCTGTTATCAGTTTGGTAACGTTTGAAGACTGAGTGCATTCCTTGCAAGCATTCCAGTACTAGGCTTTGCCAGTGCTGGTCTGAATTAGAGTCTGCCCAGTCCTGCAAGCACCGGAAAGCAGAGGGTTTCAGAATTACTGAGAAGGGGGAGACCTCGAGTTTGCTGGAGTCTTCTGAGTATATGTTTTGCTTCAGAAGAAGCTGCTTGGTACTTTTGCTCAACTTAGAGTTGGGTTTCATAGGGCGGAAGCGTTTGCTGTTTTGGTGCTTTACAATGGCGTAGATTACTCTGAGTCCTTTGAATTGGTTTTTGGAGGCACTTTTGAGCCAGTACTGGATGGAAGGGTGGTGTTCTTCTTTTAAAAAGGACTTAGCAGCTTCAACGACCTCTCCAGACATAATAATATAATGGAGTCCTACTTGAAGTTCTGCGGAGTGTTTTCAGTAGTCGGGGTGGTGTTTTTGGTGAGATCCACTTAGACTGGCCTGGGGTGGGCTTTCACAAGGGAGTACGAATACTTGCCTTTAGAAACAGAAAAACACAGCAGCAGTGCTAAGTCTTGCTTTTACGCTGCTGTTTTGTATGCCTTGGCTTCAGGCATTTCGTTTTTACTGCTTAAAAAGTCCAGACCCAACTCCATACAACTAAACGAGGTAAATTAATTAGTGTTTTCATTATCTGAGCCTTGAGAAAACTTTTTGACATAGTAACTGACTTTATACTTAAGCAGAAGGGTCCTGATCGTAGGGTTAGTGGCTACTTTGTCTATGGAGGTGCCTGCTCGGGTTTTCACGAACGGAGAAGCTTTGAATTTGAGCAGTGCAGTTAGGGTTTGTATGTTGTTGTTTTTTGCTGCCAAAAACAAAGGAGTGCGCCCTACCATGTCCCTTGAGTCTACGAAGGTCCCTGCTTTTACTAAGACAGGAACTAAGTTAGGCAAGTCCCTTTTAGCTGCCCAGTGAAGTCCTGTTTGCAGTGAAGAGTCGTATACTAAGGCAAGCCACCTGTTGTCACTCAGCATAGTTAGCACTTTGTCTTGTTGGTTCAGTTTAACTGCTTTTAAGAACTCGCTTGAATGGGGTATGGAGTAGGACTCCTCAGGCACTCTTACTCGCTTTACGCTATTTGTGTCAACTTGGAGTTGCAGTAAGTGCTTCATAGCAGCTCTGGCTTTGCTGGCCCTTTCAGCTTTCTGTGAATTGTCTTGTTTGGTCACTTCATCAAAGGTAACAAAGTCTTCACTTTTAGAGACCTCAAAAGTCTGAGTAGTTTCTTTTTCGAACGTTTTGGTTTGGAGACTAGCTGAGTTGTCTCCTATAGAAAAGTACTTTCTGGGGATTTTGACGTCTCCCACTAGTTGGTGGTTGAAGCGGTCACTCCCAGGAGAGTACTTCATTCTGAAGCTGTCGCTTTCAGGAAGGGTTTTTTCGATTTGCTGACTTTTCCGTTTTTCTAGGATTCTGCTGAAGTCAGAGAAGACCTTTTTGTTGGAGTTAAGATACTCTGAAATCTGTATTTGTTTTTTTCTGATTGAGATGTTTTCTCGCTTTTCAGGAACGTTAGCAATGGCTCTGCTGGCAGAGTGCAGTAGGGGGTACTTGTTGAGGGGCTTAGTAAGCGTGATGAATTCGCTTTTCTTAGGCCCACCAGACTTGTGACCTAGCACATTGTTTCTTTTCTGGCTTCTAGCAAAAACTGCTGCATTTGGTTTAAGAGTTCTACTTTTATGAGGCTTTTGGTTCATCAAATAACTATATAAAAATGAGTTCCCAACTAGACCAGCAGATGTACGAGCTTTCAACACAGCTCTCAGAAACTGTCAACCAGCTCAAAATCACAGAAGCTAACCTTTACGCAATCGAGTCAGAAAAGCGCCGACTAGAACTTACTTCGAAAGAAGTGGAGTCGTGTGACGACAACGCAGTTCTCTACAGAAGCGTGGGAAGGATGTACTTGAAGAGACCCAAACAACAAGTCATACACGAACTCAACCAAACTGTATCCAAAAACACCAAAGAAGGCCAAGAGTACAGACAGAAACTCGAACAGTTGTCCAAGCGCAGAGACGAAGTAAGCAACAACATCCAAGAGTTAGTTTCTTCAGTAAAGTCTTAATTACAGTTTATACACCTGTCTTCCTAGACAAAAACCTTTTCTTAGCTTCTTCGATCTTTTGCGAAGGAGACTCGATGGGCTCCTCAGGCTCTTCTTGTGGCGAACGCTTCAGCGGCAAGACCCCTGTGAGTCTGTTAAGGTCCACTTGTCCTAGTTTCGCCATAGGTGTTTCAATCCACTCACTTTTGATCTTGCTAACTACTTTCATGCTGCCTTGGGCCAAAGTACTTCCACTCAGGTGCGTAAACACTATCCAGGTAGGAAAGCGCTGCAAAGTGTACAGTGCAGAGTGGGTGTCTAGGTGAAGCATTCTTCCGTCCTCCACACTCAAGTACCGACCTTCTCCTCCGTAAGCCACTGCCCTTCCTGCGTTTTTGAAGAAGCCCTGGCAAAGAGCTACCCTCAGCCCTTTGCGCCAGTCTTTCCAAAGACCACTTTCGGGGAGTTCTACTTGCTTGAGTCTAGAAAGCATCTGGCTGAGTTGCTCCCGTATTGAGTCGGCTTGGTGCAGAGCTCTTGCGTTGACGTAGTTTTCCCAGCACCAGTTGTCGCGGTCTGGGGCTTCTCTCCAGTTTTCGTAAACGTTGACGTAAGTAACGTGGTCTCCAGTGTCATCTAAGAACTTGTGTTGCTTTTCCTTGGCTTCTTGGAGTTTGAGGACTTCGCTTTTAGGAACTGTTTGGAACACGTTTTCAGTAGACAGCATGGACACCAAAGTAAGCATTGGAGAAGTCACTTTAAAGACTCTGGAAGCCAACAAGCACCTTCCGTAACTAGGTTCAATAGGCAACTTAGCTAACTCCTTTCCCAACGGGGTAATTCTAGCGTCTTGATCAATACAGCCCAGCAGAAACAGTTCTTTAAGGGCCATAACTAGTCCTTCGTACTCAGGTTTTTGGATGAAGTCAAACTCCAGAACGTTCTGGATGCCCAAAGCTTTAAGAACCAAAACTAAAGAAGTCAAGTTGACCCTTTTGATTTCAGGAGTGGCTATTTCTGGCATTTGCCGAGTGTAAAAGTCGTTAGTGTAGAGTCTAAAGCACTTACCCGACTGGGTCCTTCCAGCCCTTCCTGTGCGCTGAGAAGCCTGTTGCTTAGAAATAGGAACCAGCATCAAGGCTTCCAGTCCTGCTTTGGGGTTAAATGCCTTTTGTTTGACGTACCCACAGTCTATTACAAAGCCTACTCCAGGCAAAGTAAGTGAAGTTTCTGCAATGTTAGTAGAAAACACCACTTTGCGGGAGTTTTGCGGCGCAGAACTAAATACCTTTTTTTGGTCCTCTGTTGCCATTGCTCCGTAGAGCGAAAGTATCAGCATCGAAGGTACTGACTTACCTTCGTTTTTGAGTTTTTGCAGAGTTTCAAAACAAACCGAACAGGCCCTTTCGCACTCTTCAGCGCCTGTGAGGAACACTAAGATGTCCCCTGGACCTTCGTGCAGGTGAATCCTTACAGCTGCGTTAACTGCGTACTGAACTCTTTTGTCAGGTTTGCACGCAGAGTGCAGCACCTCCACTTCGTAGCACTTGCCTGAAACAGTCACTACTGGGCACTGGCCTAAGTAGTTTCTGAATAGCTCCACGTCCAAAGTAGCAGAGGTAACTATTACTTTTAAGTCGCTCCGGGACTCCACAGCTGTTTTCAGGATCCCTAAAAGCACGTCTGTGTTTATGGACCTTTCGTGGACTTCGTCTAACACCACAACTGAGTACTTCGAAAGGGCGCTGTCTTTAATTGCTTCTCTAAGTAAAACTCCGTCTGTGAGGAACTTAATTTTGGTTCTGGAAGAACTGCAATCTTGGAAACGTATAGTGTAGCCTACTTCTCTGCCCAGTTTGCACCTAAGTTCATAAGCTACTCTGCGGGCCATTGCCATAGCTGCTACACGTCGAGGCTGAGTCACAGCAATGCACTTAGATAACTTCAACTCATTTAACAAAAACTGGGGAATCTGAGTAGTCTTTCCACTCCCTGGTTCACCTGACACCAGCACAAACTTGTTTTGTCTGACCAAGTCCAAAATTTGTTCTTTGTGCTCGAAAATCGGTAAAGAAGCTCTCATAATATGGAGAGTCAGAAATTGAACCTGACAATCAAGGCTAGTGCTAGTGGTGAAGAATTCAAGGTAGAGGCCGAGAACAACTGGACCGTGGACCAACTCAAGGAAGCGTGTTCATCCCACTCCTCAATTCCTAAGGAGCAGATCCGCCTAGTTCACCGCGGCAAGATCCTTAAGGATGAACAAGTTCTTACTCAGATTGGTATCGAGGACGGACACGCTGTTCATATGGTTAAAGGAGCTGCTAAGTCCCAAACCCCTCAGGCCCCTAACGCCCCTGGAGCGTCCCAGCCTACTCAGCAGTCAGCCCAGCCTTCCCAGCCAGGCCAACCAGCTCAGCCAGACTTGAGCTCTATGATGAACATGTTTGGAGGACAGCAAGGAATGCCTGGTATGGGTGGTATGGGTGGTATGGGAGGTATGGGTGGTATGGGTGGTATGGGAGGTATGGGAGGCGGAATGCCTGACATGCAGCAAGCACAAGCAATGATGCAGAACCCAGAAATGAGAAACATGATCATGAGTATGCTTTCTAATCCCCAAATGCTTGAGGCTATGATCAACATGAACCCCATGCTCAAACAAATGTTTGACTCAAACCCTCAGTTAAGACAGATGATGCAAGATCCCAATACAATGCAAGCAATGATGTCAATGCTAGGAGGCATGGGCGGAGGTATGCCGGGAATGGGAGGTATGGGAGGTATGGGCGGAGCATCTCAAGGAATGCCTCAAGGATTTGGAGGAATGGGAGCCCCTTCAGGAGGCCAAGCACCGGACCCTAGACAAGCTTATTCTTCGCAGCTCGAACAGATCAAAGCTATGGGTTTCAGTGACGAAGAAAAGATTTTGCAAGCTCTGCAGGCTACAAGTGGCAACGTTGAGGCAGCTATAGAAAGACTGTTATCCTCTTAAATAATACTCTTAGACTAATAATGAATAAAAGAGAAAAAAGCCTGAGTGATACAAACAGTTCCCACTCAAACCCCGAGGTTACTACAAGGGACTTTTCTAAGATCTACTTTTTAGATGACAACAGCATAGTTTACCCGCACGTGGGTTCTAGAATAGTTATGATGCCCAGTCATAAACCATTTCACAACTCCCAAACAGGTTCAAGTGTTTGCTCAAACAAGCACCCAAACTCTTCTAACTACCGTAGGTACTCAGAAGACAGGTCTTACAAAACTCCCAAAACTGCCAGGAAAACTCCAAGACTGCCCCTCAACACTTCCGAAGCTTCTGTTTACTCAGACTTCGTAAGGATGCTTTCTAATTACGAACCTGAAGAAATGTGCGAAATCCTTGCAGATGCACTTAAAGAAGCCAAAACTATGTTTTACAAGTAGTGTACATACTAAACTAATAAGCCTATATACTTTATCTTTTTAGAAGCTAAGTTTTCCCACTGCACGTAAAACTCCTGAGCTATGGGGTATATGAGCTTTCCGCACAAAGAAAGCGAGTTCACTCTGCAGAAACTCTCCACAAACACTATTTTGCAAGACACCACTCGCAACAGAGTCAGCAAGTAGGCAACGTAGCACAGGGGCAAAGCTGTGCCTGGTCCGTTTGTAAGAACTAAGTTAGGTCTGCACACCAGCACCACCTTGAAAGCCGGCAAAAAGCTGTACAGAGTTGTGAACACACTTGTAAAGTAACTCTGTTTGACCCTTCTGCTCCTGAACACAGTGTGCAGCTTGCAGGTGGGGTATTCCCTTTGAATTAAGTTTTGGGAGTGGAAGTCAGATGAAGCACACACAAACTCTAGTGCAAAGGGCTTTGACTTCATGTGGGAAACGTAAGTAAGCATTTCGGAAGTGTGCCCTCCAGAGCCTAGAACTACCAGTACCTTGTTTGTTTTGGCTGGGGGGTAGAAGTACCTCACTGCAAACCAAAGCACTACTAGTCCCAAGAAAAGCATTTATTAACTTTACTGAATAAGAGCTTTACAGCCTATGTCTAGTTGGTCAGTTGTCAAACAGCAAGTCCAGTATTTACTGTGCTTGTTCCACTTTCCGTGGTGGTAACTGGTTTTCCTGAGTTCGATCTCATTAAGAATTTCTTCCTTTTGCTTTTCAAAAGTTTTTTCTTCTTCTAAAGTTTTGTTGCACTTTTCGATTTCTTTTTCAAGCCTTTCAGTGACTTCAGCCAGCATGTTTGACTTGGTGTCTCTTAAGTACAAGTGGAATCTGTACAGTATTGCGTTTTCGTCTTTGGCCTGCAAAATGCTTTGGAAGTCCACTATGTTTTTGCACAAGTCTGAACACACTATGGGGTTTTCTGAGTACCTTTCGATTTTTCTGAAAGTTTTGCTGCACAGAGGGTTGGCGCACTTGCAGGTTTGATACTCGCAAACTCTTTGGTGCTCTATGAGTTGGTTGAGTTTGGAATGGAAGTAACACCCCTTAGCAGTGTTTACACAGTTTGCTGAAAAAGAGTTGTACACTTGCAAAGCGTACCTCGAAGTTCTTCTTAAGGTAAGTGAAGCTAAACACTCCGGACAGTTTTCAGTGACTTGGCCGCACTCTGTACAGTAAAGTGCTTCGCACTCAGAGCACTCTTGAGGTTCCACAGCTACTCCACCACACACTCCACAAAGGAAGTACTTGTCGACTTCTTGTTCGAACTGGTTCAAGTCTAGTTTCATGTAAAGTATATTTAAAGTCAGTGAATAGAGTCTAAAATGGGAAGTTTGGGAAACCAAGATAAAGTAAAGAAGTTCGTGTCAGGCGGAGTTGCAGGGGCTTGTGCCAAGAGTTGTATAGCTCCCTTTGATAGAGTGAAAGTTTTGTTTCAAGCTTCAGTTAAAAGGTTCTCTTTCAAAAACGTGACAGAAGAAGTGGTGCGCATTGCAAGAGAAGAAGGAATCAAAGCTTTCTGGAAAGGCAACTCTGCCCAAATGCTAAGGATAATTCCTTACTCAGCAATTGTAAGAACTACTTAGCAATTCACAGCTTTTGACTTCTACAAGAAGAATCTGTTTGGGGCCGGAGAAAGCAAGTGGGGCAAACTCTTATTCAACTTCATCCCAGGAGCACTGGCAGGAGCGACCTCTGTAGCCTTTACTTACCCCTTCGAGATCGCACGCACTCGTTTGGCACTGCAAACTACTAATAAGATTTACTCAGGAGTCTTTAACGTGTTTGTGACCATGGCTTCTTCAGAAGGGCCGCAGTCGCTGTTCAGGGGCATTGCTCCTACTTTGCTAGGAATAGGCATCTACTCAGGGATCTCGTTCTGCGTTTACTTTGGGTCCAAAGAAATAGTAGGCCACCAAGGAGCTTCTCAGTACTTCTACTTTGGAGCCATTTCAGGACTTGCTGGGCAACTCGCTGCTTACCCACTAGACGTAGTTAGGAAACGCATGCAGGCCTACGGGTTCATTGAAAAGGTTTCGGCCTACAAAAGCACAGACGGCAAACAACAACTGAAGGGCTGGGTGAGTTTCTTCAAAATGATAGTCCGCATTGAGGGGTTCAGGGGACTCTTCAAAGGCTTTTCAATGAACTTAGTAAAGGCTCCAGTGGCTGCAGGGGTTGTACATACAGTAAACGAGTTCATGAACAGATTCCTTACAGAAGTTTAAACTAATATTAGAGTGTAAATGGAATACTATTTGCAATGGCACACAAACAAGGCTACGGACCTGACTTGAGGAAGTACTTAAACCTGAAAGTGGACTTGAAAATGAACGGAAACAGAAACGTAGTTGGGACTCTTATAGGCTACGACCAGTTCATGAATGTTGTGTTGGACCACGCTGAAGAAGTCACGTCTAACTCCAGAAAGGACTTAGGCAGTGTCTTCATTAGGGGAAACACGGTAGTTATGTGGGAGTGCTTGGACAAAATAACATCTTAAGTTACCTTAATTCTTGAATTACTTCTGAGTCAACTTCAACGTTACTTGGAGCAAAAATATTGATGAACTCTTCTAAAGTCAGTCCTTCGCGGTCATCCGAGACGTTTTCCTTGAAAAGTCTTTCTATAGTTTCAACGTCAAAGTGTTCTTGGAGGCCTTTTCTGAGTTCTTTCAAGTCTACTTGTCCGTCGTCGTTTACGTCGTACTGCTTAAAGAGTTGGCTGTAAAAAGAAGCAGTTCGGAAAGACATTTGGCGTTTGAGCTTGGACTTGTCTCTGGGAGAAGGAGGAATCACTTCTGGACCAGCAAGTCTAAGGATCCTTCTGAGTTGTTCAGGAGTTGCTTCTTTGAAAACGTAAGAACTGGCTTGTTTGAAGTCTATTTCATGAGACTCTTTGTTTGTAAAATGCCCGAAAATGGCTTGAGCGTGAGTTTGCAGTTGAGAGTGCTTAGCTAGGGCTTTGCAAAGGACTTCGTTGCGTGCTTTTCCTTGGTGGTCTGCAACTGAGTCAAAAACTTCTTTGAAGTAGGTAATTTCAGGTTTGGTGACGTGTCTGTTTCCTAGAATTACTCTGAAGTTTTCAGCTCTTTTCTTGCCAAAAGAAGACCTAGGAATCTGCACTGTTGGTTTTTTTCTAGGTCTGAGTTTTATAGGCTTCACAGAGGACCTTCTGGATCTCGGAGTGGAGTCTTTGCAGTCAGTAGCAAAGGTTGAGTTAGCTCTAACTCTGACAGTGATTTCTTTAGGAGTAGATGTTTGGTTCTTTTTAAGCAGTTTAAGTAGGTTGGGGGTGTTTTGGGTGTACTTCAAGAGTTCCTGAAATTCTAACTTTAAGTTATGCTGTTTGCTTAGGCTTGAGTAAACTTCGTCAGTGATTTCTTCAGTATCTGGTTTGATGGACTTCATGCTGCCTCCCATCTTAGCCAAAGCCCTCAGTAAGCAGTCAATAGCTATTGCTAACTCGTCCTTCGAGATGTTTTTGTTTCCATCGAAGTCGAAAACGTAAAAAAACAGTTTGAGTTTCATTTGCCAGTCTTCGCTGGAGTAAGCCACCACTCCTGCCATTAGCTCGTATATGTTGATTTTGCTGCTTTTGGCAAAGATTTTAAAGATCAAGTCTTCCAGTCCGCGGATTGGCGAACTCTTGCATAGGTGGTTGAACGAAGACTTTGAAATCTTAAAGCCTTCGCCCGAAAAAAGGCGTACATACCTTTGGTATAGTTTTAGAATATCTGACTTGCTCCACTTCGTAAGGACAGACATCGAAAATTCCACTCTTCCTTGGAGCAGATAAGAGTAGGGGCTGTAAGTGTTTCCCATTTATATTAACTCTGCTTGTACAGTGAGAAGCTAAACACCTGGGAGTTATGTTCTACAGTTCCAGCAGCTACATACTTGTAGTCTTCAAAAGGAACTCTGCTCAGCGGAATCTTTAGGTTTTGAGCAAGGAAGTTTGTGTAGTCTTCTAGAAGACTTTTGTAAAAATGAGTGGGTTCCCCGTACACCAGTTGCACTTTGTCTTGGATACTCAGTCCACTGGTTTTGCGCAGTCTTTGCACCTTGTTAACGAGTTCCCTGGCTGCCCCCAGCTTTTTCAAGTCTTCACTTTGTGTGCAGTCTAGAACCACCACTACGTCGTTGTCTCCGCCTGATTCTAAGTTTTCGCCTAACTGTTCGTAACTCCGCTTAACAACTAGTTCGTCTTTAGACAGTTCGACTCCTTTAACCACTATTCTGTGGGTGCTTTCGAAGGTGCTTACTTCTTCGCTGGATAAGTTACTAATAGCTTCTCTGAGTTCTTTGTTAAAAGACTTTCCAAGACGAGCTCCCAAAACAGGGTTGTTGGGAAGGGCTTTGAGTTTAACTAGGTTTTTGTTTTCTTTTTCCAGAAAAACTTCCAAACAGTTAAGTTCTTTTTGAATGTAAGGAATCACTGGTTTCAGAGAGTCTAGGTACTTGTCTTCTCTGTGGATGACTTTCAAGCAAGCTAAGGGAGTTTTCAAAGGCAACCTTTTTTGGTCCCTTAACTTCCTGCCTACTTCTATCACTGTTTGCATTCTGCTCACAGAAGTTTCAATGGCTTCGTCTATAAGTTCTCTTTTGAACTGCGGAATCATTGTGAAGTGCACTGACTCTTCTCTGGAGTCCAGTGGCAAACCTAACTTTAAGTTTTGGTAGAGTTTTTCTGTCAAAAAAGGCGTAAAGGGCGCCATAAGCACTGTGAAGTCTAGCAATGTGCTAAACATCACGTCTAAGGCTGCTTTGCAGTCTGAAAAACTAGTTTCTCCTTTGAGTCTGTAGCGGTTGAGTCTTACATACCAGTTAGTTAGGTTGTCAAGGAACCCTAGAAGACTCGGAAGCACTGTGTAGAGTCTATAGTTGTCCATTTCGTGCCTTACGTTCTTTATTAGGTTCTGAGAAGCTGCAACTATCCACTTGTCCATGAAGTTGTGGGCTTTGGGCACTGAATCAGGGTCAAAGCAGTAAGTTTGCTTGTGAACTAACTCGAACCTTTGAGCGTTCTGCACAAAGAACCTGTAAGCGTTGTACCAAGGAAGAAACACTTCTTTAACTATGTTTTTGACATCCTGGTCCACGAACTTAAGGGGTTCTGCTTTGACTAAAGGACTGTTAACTAGGTAAAGTCTAATTGAGTCAGCTCCGAGTTGCTCTACTATTTTCATAGGGTCAGTGTAGTTGCCTTTGCTTTTGGACATCTTAGTTCCGTCAGCTGCCAGAACTAACCCGTTCACTACTAGGTTCTTGAAGGGGTTTTGGTTAAACAAAGCAGTGCCTATCACCAAGAGTGTGTAGAACCAACCCCTGGTTTGGTCCAGCCCCTCAGCAATGAAGTCAGCAGGGAACCTTTTCCGGAACTCTTCTTGGGACACTGAAAAAGGGTAGTGGCACTGTGCATAGGGCATCGACCCACTTTCGAACCAGCAGTCAAAAACTTCTTCTACTCTCTTCAAGTGGCCTTTTCCCTGTTTGCTAGGAATAGTAAGGTGGTCGATGCTTTCTCTGTGGAGGTCCTTTACTTCCTTAACTCCAGTTAGTTCCTTCAGTTCCTCTATGCTGCCCACACAAACTACTTCTTCGAAGTCTTCTGAAACCCACAGGGGAATAGGGTTGCCCCAGAACCTGTTTCTTGAAAAGCACCAGTCTTTGGCGTCTTCTAGCCAATTGTGGAATCTTTTTTCTTGAACAAACTTAGGAACCCAAGTAGCCTTTGTGTTGTTTTTCAGTAGGTCCTGCTTAAGGGACTCCACTCCGATGAACCAAGAACTCACAGGCCTGTAAATGAGGGGAGTGTCTGACCTCCAGCAGTAGGGGTACGAGTGAACGTGCACTCCTGAGTGCAGCAATCTGTTTTTTTCCTTAAGCAGTTTTTGTATTTTCTTGTTTGACTCAGAAAAAAGCACTCCTTCTAGTTCAGGAACTAAACTTGTGAACTTTCCGTTTTCGTCCAAAGCGTCAGGCGGGGACTCTGTGTTGACTAGCTTGTGCTTAACAAACAAGTTGAAGTCTTCTTCTCCGTAGGGAGCACAGTGCACAACCCCCGTTCCGGTTTCTTTAGTTACAAAGTCTGCACAGTAAATCTGGAAACACCCCTTTTCTGCAAAACTTTGAAAGTAAGGAAACAGTGGTTTGTACTTAAGACCCTCTAGTTGGTGGCCTTTAAGTTTCTCCAAAACAGTGTGTTCGCTGACTTTAAGCAGTTTAAGAGTAGTTTCCAAAAGGTCTTCACACACAATATAAACTCTGTCTGAGTTAAAGGGCCGGAACTTAACGTAGGTGAACTCAGGGTTAACAGCCAAAGCCAAGTTGCTAGGCAAAGTCCAAGGAGTAGTAGTCCAAGCCAGAACCTCCTCGCCTTCTTCCAAAGCAAAACTCACTATTACACTAGGGTCTCTTACTTCTTTGTAGTTTAAGTTAGCTTCAAAGTTACTCAGCACAGTGCCGCATCCACAGGAGTAAGGCATCACTCTAGAGTTGCGGTACACTAGGTCTTTTTTAAAGACTTCTTTAAAGACCCACCAAACACTTTCCATAAACTCTAAGTCCATAGTTTTGTAGTCGTTTTCAAAGTCAATCCACCTTCCAAGTCGAGTAACTACCTTTTCCCACTCCTCTGAGTACCTCATTACGATGCCTCTGCACTTCTGGTTGTACTGTTCAATTCCAAGATCCAGCACTTGCTTCCTAGTTCTGATGTTTTCAGCTTTGTCGATTTCAAACTCCACAGGCAAACCGTGGCAGTCCCAACCAAAACGACGATCTACGTAAAAACCGTTCTGGTGCCAGTAGCGAGTTACTACGTCTTTTATGGTTCCTGCAGCAATGTGTCCGTAGTGGGGAAGTCCGGTTGCAAAAGGAGGTCCATCGTAAAAGGTGTAGTGGGGTCTTCCTTTACTTAGTTGCAAACTTTTCTGGAAAGCACCAATTTGTCTCCAGAACTCCAAAACAGTTTGTTCTTCTTGGGAAAAGTGGACCTTTTCAGCAACTTTGTGGAAGTTCCTGCGCAAGAGTTTGGTTAGCATAATTTTTAACATGGATATACACGGTCCTGGCCACTGCAATTGCCATTCTGAGAACTCAGACTTAGACCCCTTTGGAAACGACTTGCTTTCCTCTATACACTTGGACCGTGTCTACTGTCTGAACGAAAACGAGCACGGATCTTGCAAAAACCCCTTTAAAATCAAAGAAGAAAAACTAGAAAGAACTAGGGTTCTGAAAAGCAACGAAGGAGACCCTGAACTTTTGCTGTTCATTCCCTTCATTTGTCCAGTTAAACTTAAGTCCATCAACATCATAGGCGGGGGAAGTGGAACTACTCCTTCCCAAGTCAGACTCTTCCGGAACCAAGACAACATAGACTTCGGAACTATTGAAAACATGCCTCCTGTGCAGGTGTTTGACTTACTTGAAAACCCCTACGGAGAAATTGAGTACGGTACCAGAGTCACTAGGTTCGCAAACACTAATTCACTGATAATGCACTTTCCACAAAGCACAGGAGAAGACTACTTAGAAATATCCTATATAGGACTCAAAGGAGAAAGCTCTGGAATCCGCAAAGAAGCAGTTGTTGCTGTTTGGGAGTCCAGACCCATGCCTAAGGACCACAGAACTTTCGAAGACGCTTTAGGCCAAGCACCTATAAGATAATTATTACCTATCTAGCAGTGATCTAAAAATCTTTTCCATAGGCACTTTGGACAGCAACCAGTCAGTGCTTTTTTTCTTGTTTAAGTAGTTGTTGATGGCTTTGTCGTTTTCTTGCAGAAGAAGGTCCAAGTCTTTGCACCTTACTTGAGCAAAGTCGTCTTCTTTGCGCAGAAAGTCCAGTGAAATGTAGGTCTGGAAGATCTTAACGTCTTGTCTAGAAGGACCTAGTTTCCTCAGAGTAGGGTGAGTTTGGCGAGGAGGTTCTTTCGGAGGAGTTTGGGGCTTAGAAGGGGGTTTTTTTTCCTTGAGTTCTATATATAAGGTGTTTGAAAAAGACTTTGAAAGCTTTTCGTGCAGATAAGAAGGCTTGCTAGATATTGGTTCTGTGAGTAACTTCTTAATGAGAGGAGCCACTTTGGTTCTTTTTTTGGGCTGCAAAGGCAAAGACTTAACTTGGGTGTCCGAGCAACTGTAAGAAGACCTGCGGAAGTTAAACTTTCTAGGAGTCACTGGAGTGCCTGCTTCAATTACCTGTTCTTTGAGCCCAAGCCGGACCAAGAACTTAGAAACCTCAAACTTCCACCAACTCCTAGGGTTTAGGTACTTCGAAGAGTCTATTCTGTTGTGCAAACGGGTATCGTCATCAATGTCCCAAAGAGGAACAGAGCTCATGTACGGCTTGTACACTCCCAAAAACAAGTTAATTGCTTGTTGTTTTTTGCTGTCAGTAGTTAAGTTTGCCCAGTGTCTTTTGAGAGAAGTAAAGAACTGACTTGACTTTTTGCCGCCTCTTGAAAGTTTGATTGTGCGGTGGGCTTCTGAGCCTGAGTACTGCAGAGCTAGCATGTCTCCCATTTCTTCGAACTGTTTACTTAGCACATTCAAAATTTCACAGGAGTCGTCCAGTGAGTCCACTATGCCCATAGCAGCCATTTGCCTTTCTAAAGCTTTGTGACCTATGTAGAGTTGCGCTGCGTTGGTTCTGTCAATGCAGTCAATGCAGTTAGTTCGAATAACTCCTTGTTGGAACTCGCAGTGGAACTTGTTGTTGGACTTAATGACTCCTACGTATATGTTGGTCACGGCAATGCACTCGTTTCCTATTTTGTAAAGCTTTTCAACACAGTTTTCGTAGGACCTCCTGCCTTCGTTTTTGATGTCAAAAGGAATGTACTTGAGTTGGTACTTAGGAGGCAGTGTTTCATTCAAGTACTCTACACAGTTTAGGTACTCTGTGGCAATAGAGTACTCTTTTTGTCTGGGATTCTGCTTTAAAAGACTCAGCAAAAATATAGGAACTCCGTAACGGTGGTAAAGGTCTGCAATGTGCTTGCGGGTTCCTTCACGCAAAAAGTCGTTTTGGTTGAGTATGATTGCAGGCGGAGGAATCACTGGGTTTGGCTCTTGGCACCAAAACAAAGGAATGCTTCCTCTGAGTTGCACGTAAGCACTCATTTTCCCGTAAGGCGACCTTTCTACAAGCAGCTGTTCAGTTTCAACGTCATTAGCAACTTTGCCTTCTTCGTTAAGACCCCTTTTGAGGTACCTAGTTCCAGCGAAGTACCGCGAACGTCTTGAAACAAGCACTAAGTCGTAAACGGAACCCCCCATGCTTATGCGTGAGTAAGCTAGGTGTCCGTGGATGACAGCAGTTAGCCAGTTTTTGTCCCTGAGGACTCCTCCGAGGAACTGGATTTGTTCGTGGTTCCAAAGAAACATAGTTTTCCAAGGGTAGTTTTTGGTGTTGTTGAGTTGGCTGTGGAGTTGTTGGGAGTCCAGAGTGCAGGACCTTTGTCTCAAAGACTTTCCTTCGTGTTTTTCTTCTTCTTTCACTCTGAAAGAAATGTTTTCTTGCAAGGTGTAAGTTAAGTCGTAAGTGTAGGAAAAGTAAAACCCCAGACTCAAGTCCAAGTTGTAAAAGATTTCTTTGTACCTTTTCTCTTCTTTGGAAGTTTTGTCGGGAAAAAGCTTCACGAGTTTCGTGCTTTCAATTTTGTAAACAGAGTGGGCCCTGATCGTGCCTACTTTGGACCGCTGAGTCACGCAGTGCAGGTAGTAACCCTGCAGGAACCTAACCATTCCTAGAATAGCGTGTGCTTCAGTTATGGGTTTAAATCTTTCTTTGGGAAGTACACTTTCTAAGTATATGTTCAAGTCTTCTCTGGAGAGCCCGATGGCGTCTTCTTGGAGTTCCAGAGAGTCTGAGTGCTTGAGTATTTTAAGTGTTTTGTACTTAGTGCTTCCTTTAGTTTTGGCTGTCAACAAAAAGTAAGAGTTCGCGTCGTAAATTTTAATGTACCGATAACTTTCCATTTATTTAAGGTCGTACTTCTGGACTTTGTCACTGATGATTTTTACAAGTTGGGGCAAATATTTGGGGTCAAGGTCCATTGAACTCAGAAGTTCTTGGGCTATTTGGTCTGGAGTGTCGTTTTTCAAACTGTACTCAAACTCGATTTTCTGGGTTTCTGAACGACCTGTGGTTTTGTTTTTCTTAGCTAAGTGAATGCTCAGGGGAATAGTTTCTAGTTGGTTGGGGTTGGGGTTTTCAAGTGAAATCAAGTCTACTTGGTGCGAGTGGGGGGGGTGGGTCTCTTTAACTTCTTCCTCCAAAACTCTTACTCTGTGGTGCACCCTTTCGTCGTTGTCGTCAATCTGCATAAAGGAGTGATTAAGCAACTCGTAAGCATGGGGTCGTTGGTCCACAGGAGAAAGGGCAAGTTCAATTAAGCTCTTAACTTCAGAGTCCAGCACTCTGTCAAGGGCTTTAGGCTTGACTCCAGCAGTTACTTTTCTGTAGATCTCTACTGGGGTTTTGCACTCTGAGTAAGGAGTAGCCATAGTCACCATTTCCAGGACGCACATTCCGAAAGCGTAAATGTCTACACTAGGTCCGTACCTTTCTTCAAAGAGTTCAGGAGCCATGTACTGGGGAGTGCCCAAAACTGTCTTGTTGTGCGAAGCCTTCATAAAAGTAGACAAGCCTAAGTCCCCAATGCGCACGTCTCCTGTGCTGGAACTCACGAACACGTTGTCGCACTTAAGGTCTCGGTGGATGATGGGGTAAGGTTTGTGGGAGTGGAGGTACTGAAGTCCGCTTAGGATTCCTTTGCACCACTGCTTGATGACTCTTAAGTGGGGGCTTCTGATCTTTTTGAGGTACTGCTTAAGTGAGCCACCTGTCATGATCTCAGTGATGAAGATAACTTCTTCTCTGTCTTTGTTGTGCCAAGCCTTTATGAAGTGTATGATGTTCGGGTGCTTTAATTTTTGAATCATCATTATTTCGTCACGGACTCTTTCCTTTTCTGCCTTACTCATTCCGCTGGTTTTCACAACGTTCCAAGCAACTTCGCAACCTGTATCGTTGTCTATTGCTTTATATACATACTTGTAGGCTCCTGAGCCAAGTTCTTCGTTGAACTAAGTGGACTTTACTCGTGAAAACCGGCCTCTAGGCGACTGCTCTACAATTTCGTACTCGTTGGAAGTCCCTGGAAAGTCAATTTGCTCTTGGGTTTCTTCAACGTTGTCTTCTACTTCCATCAAGATTATATTAATGATGAGTTATTAACACTTATTTCGTCTCTTGCTGACTCTAGCTTCAGGAATAAACTCTACTTCTATTTCTCCTGCACTCAAACTGAGTTTGTTCCGGTGCAGGTCTATGCAGCACTGGTGTCTTTTAAGCATGTCCAGTCCAAAAAGCAGCTCTATGTCAGAAGCCTCCAACACTTGGAAACTGCAGTTAAAGAACCTGCCTCCTATTTCAATGTTGAACGCATGCACTCTCCCAATGATCTTCCCTACCCCTACACCTACAGCTTGGCCTTGGAACCGAGTGTCCACTAGTCTCATGATTCCTAGTCTTTCTGCACAATGTTTGGACATTATTGTGCTTTGGGCTCCTGAGTCCACAAACGCCTGCAGAGGAATCTTGTTGACAGTACAGTCAATGTAAAGCATCTCTACACTTCCGAAAACTTCAGGAGTGAACTCTTGGGCGTACATGAAGTTTTCTTCAATTGCCTTTTGCTGGATGGATTTTTCGATTTCAAGTTGGGCGTTAGGGTCCAAGGGGTCTATTTGATACTGAGCAAGTCTCTGCATTTTCTGCTGTTTTTCTTGGTTCTTTCTTTCAACAATCATAAGGA
This sequence comes from Fabrea salina, assembly GCA_022984795.1. Taxonomy (NCBI): domain Eukaryota; phylum Ciliophora; class Heterotrichea; order Heterotrichida; family Fabreidae; genus Fabrea; species Fabrea salina. Next base: position 25,160 of record JALIHJ010000068.1, on the reverse strand, counting down.
ACTCCTCAACTTTGTCTGTTTGTCCTGACCTGATGGCTTCTGCAAGTTGAGGATTGTAAGCACTTACTGAACCGAAAGACTGAGGGTTGTACAGGAACTGCTGCATTAGGTTCTGTGCCTCTTGTTTTATGTGGAATGGAACGGCTTTTAGTTCTAAAATATCCCCGCTTTCAATTTCGGCTTCTAGCACCTTGGTGTTGTCAGACAGTAGTTGGCCTCTGAAAAGTAAGTTTTGTTCCGACATAGGAATGCTAGTTTCAATTTCAACTAGCACTTTCACGTCTTCCACTACTGCTTCGTCTTCTACTTCTAAGTACAGCAGGTCTCCGTTTGGTTTCGCTACGCAAATTTGCATTTTTATGGGAAACACCCTTAGTCAACTAGAAGGTAAAAAGCCTTTGCTAAGTGACAACTTTTTAAAGTGTAAGACTTACTTAGTGCCTGTGTCAGTACTTAGGAACTTTAAAAACCAGTTCTGCAACTTAAGTTCAGACTTTGGCATTACAAAACAAGAATTCACCCAGATAATTCCTGATGAAGCAGTGTTTGACTTGTTCGACACAGAAGCAGGTGGAGTGGTCCAAGTCACAGAAATCCTGGCAGGCTTAGTTATGTTTAGTGAAATCTCTCCTGACGACAAAGTCCAGTGTAATAGGTATGCAGTTCTATTTAACCTTTTTGACTTCAACTCACAAGAAACTATTTCACGGACAGACCTGCAGTTGCTTTGCTACACAGCTTTGAGTTCAGTTTCCAAAGTTCTAGGCCACTCTGAGGAAGTAGACACCTCTGAGGTATGTCAAGTTGTTGCAAACTACTTCCACTCCAACATACTTATAGACTTTAGTTCATTACTGGAGTTTTGTTTACACTCCCAGTCAGTTACACAACTACTTACTGTTGTAGAGTCAACGTTTAATTAAAAAACTATGTTGCAAAAGTTCTTTGGCAGAGGGCCTTAAACTGTAAGGGCGTCTCCAGCACTTCTGCAGAAAGTTTGCAAAGTCCTGGGGAATTTCTTTGTTGTACACGTCTAAAGGAGTGCTGTAGTTAGCAATGTGGTGAATTAAACTTTTGAAGCTTTCTCCTCCAAAAGGCTTTTGGCCTGTGTAGAGTTCGAAAAGCAAAGACCCAACACTCCAAATGTCAGCAGCAAAGGAGTAGGGTTCCTGGTCTATAACTTCAGGAGCCATGTACCAAAGAGTGCCTACACAACTCCTAGGTTCCGTTTGGAGTTCCAAAACTTGTTTGCAGATTCCTAGGTCTGTTATTTTACACAGGTCACCCACCATAATGTTGCTGGGTTTTAAGTCTCTGTGGATAATGTTTACAGAGTGCAGGTAATTAAGACCCTCTAAAACGTCAGTAGCAATTTCCTTAACTTCAGCGAGACTAAGTGAACTCTTCTTCTGCAGCAAATCTGCAAGTGACCCTTGTTCTAAGTACTCAAAAACTAAGTTGAAAACAGCCATGTTAGAGGTGCTTGGCCTAGGAATGTGCATTCCTAAACACTTAACTACGTTAGGGTGACAAAGTTGTGTTAGTAACTTAACTTGTTGGCCCAGTTTTTCTAAAGTTTGTTCTGCACTCTGTTGGAACACTTCATACTGCTTTAAAGCAACTAAGTCCCCAGTAATATCATCCTTTGCTAAGTACACTTTGGCCTCTGCTCCTTTTCCCAGGAACTCCACTAAGCTGAAGTTGTCTTCTGGAAAAGTGAACTCTTCAAAGGTTTCTAGAGATATTTGGGGTTCCTGGGGTTCTTCTTCGCTTTCTAAACTGTCAGGTTCAAAGATATTTTTATCCAAAAACACTTCTTCAGCTCTTGAAAAGGTGTTTGAGTCACTATAAGTTTGGGAGTTAGTTTCTGGACTGGAGTTTTGTTGGTTTTTTCTGTAAACGTACCTGCGGAACTCCACGTCGAACTTAAGTAGTTCTACAGGGTCAGAAATGTCTATTTCACTGCGCAGAGTTTCGTACTCCTTCCAAAAGTTCAGAAACTCCACAGAGACTTCTAGTAGTTTTTGGAGACCTGGAGACGGTGCTTTCCGGAAAATTTCAACTAAGTCGAAAGGAGTCATTCCCTGGTACTCTTGACTGACACTTTGAAGTCTTTCGTCAGACTCTTCCCAGTAAGGAAATACTTCTCCCATCGTGAGGGTGTCTAGGTCCACTCCTTTATTTTTTAGTTTGTCAAGTTCTTTCAGAAACTCTGACATTATTATGCTCAGAAGGTTCGCAACAGCACTCTCACAAGACAAACTCAACGAACTCAGCAAAACAGTGCCTACTTGGGAGTTGAAACAGGACCGACCCGCCATAACCAAAACTTTTAACTTTGCTGACTTCAACCAAGCTTGGGAGTTCATGAGTCTCGTGGCTAAAGTTGCTGAGGAGCGCAACCACCACCCTGAGTGGTTCAATGTCTACAACAGAGTTGATGTAACTCTGAGTACCCACGACGCCGGAGGAATCACCCAAAAAGACTTTTGGCTTGCTTCCTTCATGGACAAGGCAGAGTCTCTTATAAAGCATAATCTAGAAGATTAAGTTCCTTAGACATTTATACTTAAAAGAACTTCTAAAATTTAACTGGACGTGAATTTCGAAAAAGTCCAAAGACACTTAGTCTTATTCTAACATATTGGAAGTGCTAAAAGCTAGTTAACTAAAAAATAGGTATCAACTATTGTTTTAGAATTTCGATGGAAATAATAAAATTATTATTATTAAATCTTGTTACCGATCGGAAGGTCAGCTGTCTTAGCCCTATCTCCGAAGAGACCCTTCGTAGCCCTCGGTGTTCCTTGCCCTCATAGCATATATGGCAGCACAGCGTGCGCGGGATTCAGAGATCCCTCAAGTCTCCCCTTGTGCAAGCAAGGGTAGTACCACTGCGAGTACCATAAAGCAGCCGCTACCAGCTTTCTCCCCTGGTATCACCAAGTCCTTGCATACTTGGGATTGCCCCAGGGTTTCTGACCGGGAGGTACCGGGAACATCGGACCCTGCTGGCGAGGTGAAAAACTCCAAAGCTGTGCGAGACAGCTTTCAAGAGTCAAAAAACACCCCTCCCCCGGGATAATCAACCGTCTGACACCTCCTCAAACTTTAAAGTTGACTAGAGGTCCCCGTCAGAATCGGCCATTTTTTGATTATCGGAAATAATAAAATTAAAACTGAAATGGATCACAACTCTCGAAAAAGCTTTGATTTAAGCATGGACATTGAAAACCTGGATGAAGTAGTGGAAACCAGAACCAACTCAAACAAGGAAACTTATAAAACTGACCAAACTGCCTTTGAAATCGACCAAGACAAAGTGGATGAAGCCTTTCAAGAATTCAGAACTAAACACCGCGTTGGCTTCGACCCTTATAAAAAGGCAGACTTCCGCTTAGCCAGAATCCACAGAGAAGCCAAACTCGTGAAAAAACTAGAAGGCTTTGATGTTACAGGAGAAGCAGAAGTATGCGAGTGCTGCTACTACCCAGTGAATGCGCCTAGGTTCCCCATTTGTGCAAACCTATCAGAGCTGAATGAGTTAGGTCCGGGTTTCCACATGTACTACCTCTACATAAAGTACCTGATAGGCTTGATGCTGGTTGGGTTACTAGTGGTGGGGTTGCCATGCTGGATAGACAACTTGCAAGAATCAAATGCCCGTGACTGGGACCTAGAATCAGACGGAGCAACTAAGTTCTACATTGACTCTTCAGTTGGAGGACAAGGGAAAGTTGAAAAGATCATGCCTTTTTGGCACTCTGCACTCAACGTAGTGTTTATGATGCTTGTGCTGATTTCATACCACTTGCTGAGGAGAAAACTCGTCAAGAAAGAAGAAGAAATCGACATCTCAATCACTACGCCTTCGGATTACACAGTAATTGTGAAAGGACTGCCGAAACAAGTGACAGAAGAAGAAGTCAGAGACTTTTTCCAAGAAAACGGAAGAAGCGACGGAAAACGTGCGAAAGTGATGAAAGTGAACTTTCCTTACGACATTTCTGAGTACGTAGCAGTCAACAGAAGAGCAGAAAGCATCAAACAAAAAATCAAGTTCATTGACGAACAACTAGAAAGCCAAGAAGAGTTGCCCCAGATTAGGTTTTGTTGTTGCTGCAAAAAAGACATGGAATCCAAGGAAGAACTCCAAAAAGGACTTGTGGAAGTCAACGAAAAGATTAAAAAGTTCGACCAAGAAACTGAAGCTGGTGTCGGCAGGGACCTACTAGTTAAGCAAGCCTTTGTCACCTTTGAAACCCAAGCTGACGCCCGGGCTGTTGAAGACCGCTTTGGCAAAGACTTTATTACTCACTTCTGGCAAATCCTTTTCAACTACTTTGGTTGTGGGAAAATAAAACAGTCCTACTTTTTCAAAGGCAAGTCTATCACTGCCAAAATTGCCCCCGAACCCACTGACATCTACTGGGAGAACCTAGGAGTGCGAGCTAAAAAAAGAGCAAAGTACATCTCAACTACTTACTGCATTACTTTAGTTGCTTTGGGAGTGTCTTTTGGAATCATTTACGGCCGCACTGCTTTGCAGAAGTTAATCAACGAAAGCATTGATGGAAAGGAAGAAAAGACTGATTTAGACAACTGGGTTTTGAGACTGAACTCTATATGGCCAGCAGTGTTTACTATTTTCTTCAACTTCCTGCTGGGACTCCTCATTAGGTACTTTTCTTCCTTTGAAAGACACCACACCATCACTGACTTCAGCACTTCAGTTGCCTTCAAACTCACCCTTGCTCAGTTCGTCAACACTGCCCTCATTGTTATGGTTGTCAACAGTGACTGGGAAGACCAGTGGTTCATCACTGGAGGACTTGCTTCAGCCATGACTACTTTGTTCATCACCAACGCGATCATTCCTCCTCTGCACTACTACTTAAGTCCAATGTACTGCATAAGGAGATGCAAAATGAGGAGAGCCCAAACAAAAGGCTTCATAACCCAGGGGTCTGCCAACGACCTTTTCGAAGGACCACCTGTGAACATGGCCAAAAGGTACGCAAACGTCACCAAAACAATGCTGATGACTTTTTTTTACGCCCCCATCCTTCCTGCAAGTTTCTTGATTTCAGGAATTGCATTGTTCGTTGAGTATTGGGTAGACAAGTACCTTTTGTTAAGAAGACACAGCAGGCCTAACCGACTCAGTGGCGACTTAGCAAACTACGTGACCAAAACCATTCCTTGGGCAGTGCTGCTTTACTCAATCATGAACTACATCTACATGGAACTGCTGAACCCAGAAGAGTCTGAGTTGGCTTTTGTATGGCTAATGATAGTCATAGGCTACATCTTTATCCCTATTGAGTTGCTTTTTGGGTACTGCAAGAAAATCGACGTTGACAAGTTCGAAAGGATGTACCAAGACGAAAAGTACGAGGATGCAGCTGTTTACTTCATGGAAGACTACGACAGAGAAAACCCAGTCACCAACAACCAGGGCTGGCGGTGGTACATTGACTTGCTTGAAAGGAAAAACGCTGGAGACAATGAAAACATTGAGTACTTAAAGGGTTTCTTCGGCACTCAAGGGGTTAAAAACTTGATTTCCCAAAGCATTCAGAACTACTCCAACGATAGAGAAGACCTTAGTCAAATAGGCAAAAAGAATCTAAGTAAAGGCCTTCTGGGACTCTTTGCGCCTAAGGTCGATGTAGAGGATGAAAGTAGTTACACCAGAAAGCCTACCTCCAACTTGCTGAATCTGAAAAGCTTAATGGGCGAAAGGATCGTTAAGAAGAATCCTGCTTATGCAACTTATTCAAACCGAGCTAAGTTGTTTAAGTTCAAAAAGAGGAAAAACAAAGCCCCCAAAGTAACTCCAGGAAACTTGTTTGCCCTCACCTAAGTTCTTATTTAACCTAAACTTAGAGTAATCAGAGCTAATTCTTTCAGGAATCTTCCATATTGATTAGCTTAAATACTGGAATTCATTCACCAACTACAAAGAATTGTAATGGTCTTACTGACTTTTGGAATGTTCATCAACTACTTCCTAGTTGTTTGGAGTAGCACCTATTGCAATTCTATATGTGACGTTCGTTGTTGCAACTGTGACTCAAGTAGTGGGTACAATTGGATCTACTACAAATGCATCAAGAATTGCCCATCGGGGTATTCCTTCCAGAACACTCCTCTCTCTCCAGACAATGAGGGAAGCACTGAGTGTGTCGAGAACTTAACAGGAGCAAGGGAAATTTTTAACTTGCAGTTTGATTCCATATTAGACGAAAGTTCTAGCACAATAGGTAGTTTTTATACCCCAAATAATCAGGCTTTTGGCCACTACACAAAAGTTTCGCCTGTTCCAGCCTCAGAAAGGGGGTTTTACTTCCACGAACAGTCTTCCCTGAAAACCGATGAGGTTTACATTCCCTCTTTTCAGCACATCCTTACCTTTTGGGCGCGCCCACTAGACCAGGGAAAATTATTCACACTCAAGTCTAGTTCTCGCACTGAATACGAAGTTTCATACCTCGCCAATAAGTGGAGGTTTTTTAATTACTACTTAGACGCGTTTGTGAATTCTGGATCAACTTCCAGAGTTGACTTTAGCTGTGAAATAAACAGCAACACTGACTGGCACAAAATCGAGATTTACATAAAGTTTGAGTGGAGGCCCTTCTATGCTGGAAGTAGTGATCAACAAGACCACTGCTACTTTAAGGGCTACAAAGATGATTCCCAAACGTACTCTTACCACATTGAGAACTGCTGGTACAGGTACGACCAGAACCCCTCTGACTTAAAGTGGAGAATTGGAGCTACTGACACTGACCAAAGTTTTGAAGGGTTCTTGTACAGACTCAACTTCAGAAACTCTAACTTAAGAGTAACTGACTCCCACCCAGGACTGTCAAATTGCGAGTTTAACACCCTTGTGAACTCTGGTTCTTGCCAATCAACTACAACCTGCAACTTGCCTGACTGTGTTGCCTGTGACACTCAATGCTCAGACTGCAGAGTGTTTCCTTGGGTATGCAGAAGTTGCCAGAACGTTATTGTTGAAGAGATCTGCATGTATGTGTGTCCTTACCAGTTCAGTTGTCCCAACACTTCTCCCGGAGTAGTTCTTCAAGAAGACTTTTCAAAGTTCCCCAAAGACTTTTCTTACTTCAACAGTGGAAGTGACCCTAGCACTTACCACCCATTTACTTCCCCTGACACTGATGACGTTCTACCCTTAAAGTCCAGAGGAATTTACTTTGACACCACAAAGTACGTTGTTACCAAAGACGAAGTGGAGTTGTACCACACCTTTACAGTTAGTATGTGGGTGAGGCTTTTCTCCTCAGGAAGTATTGTTTCAAAGGGGAGCTTCCTAGACATTAGTGACTCTGCAATGACTTTGACCCTTGAAGACTTTTTTTGAGAGTGGAACTACCCATTCAGTGGGAGTTTCAGTGCCCACTGGAGTTTGGAAGCACCTGGCCTTTTCTTGTGAGTTTTACTACAAGTACAAAACCATCCTTAGGTCCTATGTAGACAATACAGAAGACTCGAACTACAGCATTGAAGACAGACTGTTCAGACACCCTGGGGGACACTTCTTTAAGATTGGAGGATCTGGTTCAAGCAGCCAGGGATACATTTACTCGATTAAGTTGTGGCAAGAGGCTATTTCTGACTTCACTCACGAGTATCAAAACGAGTACTGCGGAGCTGGGCAGTATGGCAATTGCTTTTGGAACACTGGAGTTCAGGAATACCAAGACTCCAACGGTGACCCACAACCCTGTGATTCTTGTCCGAATGGGTGTATAGACTCTACACACTGCAACCCTTGTGACGACCCCTTGTGTGATGATTGCCAAAGTTTCCAAAACAACGCATGCCTTAGCTGCATCCCTAATTCTTCTGGAGATCCTTGTGAGTGCACAGGTGGGCACTACCTTGCTTCAGACTCTTGTGAACCTTGCGTTGGGCCTTGTTCAGAATGCACTGGTCCTGAGTACTTTGAATGCACTGCTTGTGTAGGAGGCAAAAACTTGATATACGGGAAAATGTGTCTTAGTCAATGCCCTGATGGGTTTAGTGTAGCAAGCCAGACCTGCAATAACGACAATGAGCTTGTTTTGGGTCTGGAGTTCTATGACCACATCAAAGGAAACTTAGGAAGCCTAAACTACGGGGTATCCAATGACTTTTACCCCTTGCTGGACAACAACGATCCTTGGCCTGCAAAAGACCGTGGTTACTATTTCCACTCCAGTGCTTACTCAGAAACTAACTTGTTCATTGCCCCACACTTTACCATTCTGGGCTGGACTAAGCTATTGTCTGATGGAGGGCAGTTTTTATACAAAGGAATTGAAGGCTCAGATGGCAGAATTACTGTGAGTTTTTTGAGTGGCAGTCTCAAGGTTGAAGTAAAGGCTCAAAGTGAACTCATTTCTTTAACTGGGACCAGTGACTTGAAAAACAACTGGAAGCATTACTGCATTGTTGGAGAAGTAATGTCTGACGGAACAACTAAAGTTAGTCTTAAGGTAGACAACTCAGATGAAGGCTATTCTCAGTCTGTGGGGCTTAAGTACCTTGAGGACGATTCTAGCACTTTTAAAATTGGTGATGACTCTGGAAACTCCTTTACAGGGTTCCTTTGGAGTTTGAAAGTCTACAACGTAGCAGACAAAGCTGGGGAAGATTACCCTATGACAGCTTGCCCCAGTGACCCATCCTGTGCTAGCAATTGTCCCATTGATAAGTACCCAGATGCTTTGTGCTCTGAGTGTGGTGTGTCTTGTGCTAATGGCTGCGTGAGAGGTACTGACTGTAATCTTTGTTTTGATGAGCTGTGCTACATTTGTAATACTTTTGGAGACACTTGTACTGACTGTGTAACTAACGCTGAAGTCGACCCTGACACTGGAGATTGTGAGTGTAAAGAGGACTTTTACCAAGTCTACGATAAGTGCCTGCCTTGCACTAGTAACTGCAAAGAGTGCAGTTCTGGGGAGTTTGACGAGTGCCTAGTTTGCTCTTCTGGGTACATGATCCACGGAGTTTGCCAAAGTTTCTGTCCTACAGGCTTCACACCAGCCACAGGGGTTTGTGATCTAGTAGATGGTTTTGGCTTTCACTTGAGGCCCACTAAAATCCAAAACAAAGTTCCTGACCTCCAAAATTCAATTCCCGTTCTCACAGGGATCAACAATGACTTTTACCCCAACTATCACTCTACAGATCCTCTTGCAGCAAAAGACAGGGGTTACTACTTCACTGGCACCTCTTTTATGCAACTGCCTCCAAATTCAGAGGATTCAAACCCACTGCTTAGGATTGCACCAGAGTTTACAGCTACTATGTGGGTGAGGCCCCAAACTTCCTCAGGAGTTGTTTTGTCTAAGCAAGAAGACACTACTTTTGCCACCTTGCTAAGCTTTGAATTAGACACTGGAGTCCCTAAAACAGTTATTGAGTTGATTTCAGGAACTAAGAGCTCAGTAGGAACCCCTTTTAATGTTGAGGCCTGGAACTTCTTTGGATTTCGCTTTGCAATAGAATCACACCAGTTCCAAATAAACACCCTTTCAAACCAAGTAGAAATCCAAGACCCCAACTTAGGAAGCACTTGGTACCTTGACGAACCAACCAACTTTGTCTTCTCTGTTGGAGCTTCTTATTCGGGTTCAGGAGTTTTGGAAAACTTCTTCAAGGGATTCATATGGGAAGTAAGGCTCTACAACTACGCCTTAGATCCTACAACCTTGTACCTAGACTCTGGTTGCATAGAGGGTTGTTCAATTTGCCCAATTGAAAACTCTAGCCACTGCTTGCCTGAATGTGGAATTGACTCTTTTTGGAACGGAAACAACTGTGCTGAGTGCCCTAGTGACTGCTTGTATGGGTGCTCTAGAGAAGGCACTTGCAATTTGTGTGCAAACCCACTTTGTGATGCTTGCGAAGGGTTCGAACTAGGCGAGTGCACTGACTGCAAAGAAAACGCAGGAGGCTCCCCTTGCACTTGCAACTCTGGATATGGGCTGCTCCAAGATCAGTGTGTTGCTTGTGGAGATGACTCATCTGAAGTAGTTAATTCTGAGTGTTTCTGCAAGGATGGTTACTACAACTCTGAGCCTGACGGACTAAACTGCCAAGAGTGCCAAACTGAATGCCAGCAGTGTTCCCCCCGGAGCATTTTCTGTGTAGAGTGCCTACTAAACAACTCTTTCTTAAGTCCAGACGGAAACTGTGTGTGTCCTGAGAATTCCTACATTGATGAAGGGAGTTGCTTGTGTCACGAAGGCTTTTACCTTCAGGACAACAGTTGTTTGGAGTGTGACTCTTCATGCAAAACCTGTAACGGAGGGTCTAGAAACGACTGCACTTCATGTTACGAGGAGTACCTGCACCCTGATGGTTCTTGTGGGCCTTGTCCAGATGACAAGTACTTAGAAAGAACTGAGTGTTTAGAATGCCCTCAGCTTTGCCTAACCTGCGAAAGTAAAGACTACTGCAAATCTTGTGTTGAAAATGCTGTTTTGGACTCTTTTCGTTGCAAGTGTGAACCTGGGTACTTCCAGAACTCCACTGTTTGCAGCATTGAGTACTTTTACGCACACTTGTTTGTGCACCAAAATAACACCCTAGAAGTCAATTTCACAAGCCCACTTGAAAAGGACCTAGAAGAATCCCAGTTCACCATCCAACTTAAAAACAAAGACATATCCTACCAACACCAACTGGAAAAAACTAACGACCACCTTTACTCGATTACAATGGAGTTCAAAGACTACGTTGAACCAGGAGAAGTTGTTTACCTGAACTTCACTCAGCCAGTAGTGAGTTCTGGAAAGCAAGTTTTGTTTAACACTACTTTGCAAGGAGAACTTTTTGAATTCGTAACTAAAAAGGACGAAAGATTCCAAGTAGTTGCAGAAACCATTACCTACATAGCACTGGGCATAGGAATCAGCACCAGCATACTTACTTCGAACCCATCTAGTTTGTGGTTGATGATCAACACTGTCCAAATTCTTTCTTTTATTCCAGTTACAAATGCACCACTTACTAGTAGGTTGGATATGTTCTTCAAGGGTTTAAACAACATTGAAATTATGCCTAATCCCTTTGACTTCTTTGAGCACTCAGAGGAGGGCAAAAACACTCACACTCCTTCGAAAGACTACGGTTACGAAACTAACTTGTTTTTAAAGAACTCAGGGCAGTCCTTAGCGCTGTTTTTTCTTGTTCTGGTTGCTCTACCGCTAGTTTGGGGCTTTTCGAAGTGCAAAATTGAACGTGTAAGGAAAGTGTTTCTGATGATTTTAAGAGAATACAAGTACGGAGTTATGGTGAGGTTTTGGATTGAAGCTTACTTGGAACTTGCCGTTTCTGCATTCATACAGGTTTACAAGTGGTCAGGTTTGAAGTACTTCAACTACGTGAACTTCATGGCAGGGTGTTTGTTCCTAGCAGCTATTGTTTTGTCTCCTTTTCTAGTGATGTTATTTGTGAAGAAAAGGAAGGAAGAAATACAAAAAATATCAAAGGAGTCGGTTTTCTACCAAGTTTGGGGGTCCTTCTTCTATGAATTCAAACTTGAAGATAGCCCAAGTGCCAAGTATTTCTACAGTTTGTTTTTGGCCAAACGACTTTTATTTGCTGCTAACTTAATACTGGGCACTAACTTTCCCTATGTTCAGTACTGCGTGAACCTAGTGCTGATGGTGAGTTTCCTTCTTTTCCTGTGCATAGTCAACCCCTACTTAGAACCCATTCTGCAGTATGCAAGCATTATCAGTGAACTAGGAATTTCCCTAGTGTTCTTTTTACAAATATACTTTCTTTCTGAAGACAGAAACTTAGACAAACAAGTAGAAAACGGTGTTATCTACGTAACTCTTTTCATAGTGCTTGTCCAGGTCTTGGCTTCTGTTCTGATGTTTTTCAAGGTGATTCTCAATTTTTTGAAGGCAAAAAAGAACAAAGGTGCCAAGAACCCAGAAGCTACTTTAGAAACAAAACACAAACCCAATAAAGTCGAGCTTTAAATATCCTTATAGTTTAAATATTAAGAGAAAGCAGAAGGGGACTTGCCGTTTCTGTCCTGGAACTTGGAAGTTGACTCTAAAGAGAACTCTGCGTTCTTGAAGTCCTCTAAAGAAGAATTGAATAACTCCCTAGTTGAGTTCATGGACTTGTGGTGGATAGTCGGTATGGAGTTGTTTCTGGAATCCTCAGCAAACAGATGAGTAGGGAAGACCCTTCCTATGAAGTTGTAGTTTCTGAGAGGAGTTTTCCTCCTTGAAGTTGGAGGTTTGGACCTTTTGAACAAAATAGTTTTGTGAATCCTTCTGAATTTCCAGTCTTTGTCGTCGGCAGCTTTTGGCTTCCTAGTGTTTTCTTCAGTAACTTCTCGTTGTTTGCTGCTCTCTAGGGCACTTTCTTGGACTGCAATGCTTTCAAAGTTGTGGCTAGGTTTTGAAGTACCTGGTCTGGTTCTGCAAATCCCTTGAGCTCTGTTTTCTAAGTCCAGAATGCTTACTCCTCTAAAAGGACGACCTTGGGACTTGTTCCTTATCAACCTGAAGTTTGGTTGGCTTTCTTCATTAAGGATTTCTTGAATGAATCCTTTTTTCAAAGTAACTACTGAGTCAGTGGGTTTAAAGCATTGGTCTACTTCTTTGAAGCTTTCAATTTCATCAAAGGTGTTGTCTTCAACTATTTCGGGTTCGTCAAATTCAAGCCTGGATGACAAGTAAGTGTCTTCTTTCTTGGTGTCTTTGAAGGGAGCCTTCAGAGTAGCTCCGTCAGTGTACCTTCCAGGGTCTGAGTAAGACCTTGATCGGTTCTGCTGGGTCTTTTCTAAGCATTCCAAAGACTGAGTTCTTTCAAGATATAGTTTGGAACGCTCTTCGTTGAGTTTTCTAAGGTTTCGGATGTAGTTCTTAACGACTTCCCCGCCTTCCATAAATGAGTTTTTCAGTTCAGTCAAAGTGGACCTGTTTTGAGACTTAGATCCCACCGAAACTTTAAGTAAGTCAAGAGAGTAAAAGTTTTCTTCCCTGGCCAGGACTTCCCACATCTTTTTGGTTTCTACAACTAAAAGTCCTGCTTGCACTGAGGTCATCAACAAACAGTCCAGAGATAACAAAAAAACTACGTTCCCTGTGGTAAACACTGTCATTGTGTAAATTTGGAGTACCACCAAAGGAATGCTTACTAAGCCCAAACTAAAATAACTTATGTAAATCAAGGGCTTCAAAATGTTGCTCCACTTTTCAAACCTTGCAGGTTCTAGTTTAACCAGTTGGCAGAAAACCAGTCTCAAACACTTGAACGAAGCTAAAACACTTAAAGCAGCTACACTACCTGCAAAGTAAACATTAGTTTCAGTCCAGTCTTTGTGTACAGTGTCCTTTTCCCTCACGTACTTCCAGTAAAACCAAAAACACGCCAGGTTAATGGTGTAGTGGATAATCAACAAAGCAACAAACCCTGAAAAAATAAACTCCACTCTGCCTTCTCCAGTCATAAGTAACTCTCTTCCTTTAGTTGAGTCTGCAGAGTAAACTTGTGCTGTAAGTCCTATCCAACCCCCAGTTTCAATCACCCCAAAAACAGCTATGGTACTGGGAATCAGAGAAGCACCCCAAAAAAAACTCCCCAAAACTGCCACACCTCCACCCAAAACTCCAAATCCACTCACCAAAAAGGGTTCTTGCTCCAGTGGAAGGCTTTTAGCGTAACTTGTGGACTCTGGGATTTCAACAACTGTGTCTTCTTGGCAAACTTGGTTATCAAAGTCACACTCCTGGTTGTTGCACTCTTCGTCACAAACAGAATTTGACAACTTAGCTTGAGAGCAGCCTGGAGCACACTCAAAGTTCTCGATTTCTACACAAACACCTCCACTGGCTTGGTAACCTAAAGGACACTCAGTTAAGCACTTGGCTTCAAACAGTAAGTAACCTTCTAAGCACGAAGAACAAGAAGTAGCTTCGTCGTAGCAATCCAAGCAAGGAGCTTGACAGGGTTCGCATTCCCCAGAAGCTCCAAAGTATCCCTCTGGGCACCTCCTTCGGCACTTTCCTTCGAAGTCGTAAAAGTTTGGAGCACAAGAAGTGCAGTTGGACTTAGAACCCTCACAAGAAGCACAAGAAGGGTCACAGTTTTCGCACTCACCCGACAAAGGCAAAGTGCCTGAAGGACACTCGTCAAGACAAAGGTTGTCGTACAAATAAGTTCCTGAATAGCAAGAAGTGCAAGTTTCAATAGTTCCAGAGCACGTCAGGCACTTTCCCAAGCACTCCAAACACTCGTCTCCTGATCTGATAGAAATGTTGGGCGGACAGGATTCTAAACACCTTCCTGAAAAGATTAAGTACCCTTCTTTGCACTTTGTGCAGTTGTCTTTTGAACCACTGCACTCCAGACACTCCTCTGAGCAGGCTTCACAAACTCCATTTAGCCCAACAAATCCAGGCTGGCAACTAGACACGCAGGAGTTTTCGTAAAGGAAGTAGTCTTCTACACAGGAGTTGCAATTTGTTACACTTTCTGAACATGTTTTGCAAGGACTTGAACACTTTTCACATGTGCCATTTAGGGGTATGCTTGTTCCTCCAGGGCACTCGTCGTAGCAAAAGTCATCAAAAAAAATTCTTCCAGACTCACATGAAGTGCACCTGTCTGTGCTACCTTCACATTCAAGGCACTCTCGGTTGCATTCAAGACACTCTTGGCCAACTTCAGTGGTTTTTGAAGGGCACTCAGCTATGCACTCACTGTTGTAGAGCACAAGCGGATCAAAGCAAGAAGTGCAATTTTCAGAACTCCCTTCACAGGTTTTGCAGGACTCGTCACACTGACTGCACTCAAACTCAGTAGTCACAAAAAAGTTACTGGGACACACTTCCACACAATCTTTTTCATAGAAGTAAGGATAGTTACCATTCTTTACGCAGGAAGTGCACCTGTCAACTGAATTGGAACAAGTTTTGCACTTTTCACTGCAAGAAACACACTCGGTGTCTCCTAAGTCAATAGTTCCTTCGGGACACTCCCTCAAGCACTCGCCTTCAAAGAAGTAAGGAGTGCTTGAAGTCTTTATACAAGAAAGGCAGTTCTCTGGAGTGTTCAAGCATGTTGCACAAGGCTCATAGCAGCCAAACTCAACCTTTATTTCTGAGTAAGACTCCAGTAAGTACTTTTCTGAAGTTTTTGTAGTTAAACTAAAGCCTTCAGACCGTCCAGTGTTAGGCGAGTTCTTCACTGAAGCAACCTCCACTGAGAACTTCTTTGGCTCGGTTCTTTGAGGGAACATCTCTAGTTCCAGAGTGTCTGGAGAAAGTTTGCTGCAGAAAAGTTCCTCACCGTCGACTTTGCAGCCAGTAAAAGAGTCCAAAGACACTTCTGAAGGAAAAGTGACTTCTAAGCAGGAATTTTCTGGAGTTTCAAAAGCTGTTTCGAACTCAAACAAGTAGGAAGTGTAAGTGTTTATTCCATACTCCCCCAAACTCAAAGTTCCAGAGGCCATAGGTGCTGGTTCCTGCATTTCCAAAACTAAGTTGCTGTCTAAGTAGTCTATTTCAAACTCTGAAGTTTTTGAACTAAGTGCAAATGAACCTGTAGGTTTGGAAGAACTTGGGTTCTGGAACTTATCAACCACAAAACTAAACTCTTCATTCACTTCAGAGTTTTCAAATGTCAAGGTTGCTCTCAAGACTCCTTCAATCACTTCGCACACAGCACTTTTGGCAAGAGTTCCAGAAACGCCACAAGTGTTTTCCCTAGAAAAAGCTACTTCTTCAGGTGGGGTAACATGGATGTAGCCACCACTTGGAAATGGGTTTTTGGGAGTTACACTTATAGTAAGCTGGGTTTCTGCCCTTACCTGCAAAGAACTAGCAACTACTTCAGCACCCACTAACTCATTAGGGTGTTTCATTTCCACACTTAAGTTTTGGTCTTGGTAGTTCACAAAGTCTCCTTGGGAAGACTCTGACTGAACAGCAAAAGAAGAAGAG
Organism: Fabrea salina; assembly: GCA_022984795.1. Taxonomy (NCBI): domain Eukaryota; phylum Ciliophora; class Heterotrichea; order Heterotrichida; family Fabreidae; genus Fabrea; species Fabrea salina. The sequence goes on along the minus strand of JALIHJ010000068.1, from coordinate 9,168 downwards.
GGCTGAGTTGAACCAGGATTCTTCACTCCAGAAACACTGAACCTCAAAGTTCCAGGGGCAAAAGGTGAAGTTTTGAACCCGTCTATGATCGAAATAGAGTCTTCTGCAATAAGACAGTATGCTGAGTTCTGGAATCCTTCCCAGTCTCCACAAACAGCAATGTCTGGAAGAACCCTAATTTCGGTTGGAAAAACCACAACAACTTTTCCCTCTTTAGGTATGGTGTTAGTGGTTTCAAGAGTGAAGTAGTACCTGTTGAGTTCCCCCGTTACAAAGGAACTAGGTTCTATCTCAACTGACTTGAACTTTTCAGGAGTTGCTGCAAACCTTCCCCCTGTTCCTTCCGAAATCAAGTACTCAAAGCCATCTGAACTATAGAGTTTAACTCCAAAGTCCTCAGTGGTTTCTGTAGTCATTGGATTGGTTACTTGGTCAATCACTAGTTCTATTTCCTGCTGAACAGTTCCACTTAAGAATACTTTCCTCACAAAGAGTTGGTTATTTAGAACTTCACAAGTCGCTGACTCGCTCAGGCCTTTGACTTCGGTGCATGCAGACTCTGGCCTGTCCTTTGCTTCTACTTGAGGCGGAAAAGTGACGAAAATAGCACTGCCTTCTGTCAAGGGTTCGTTTGAGTAAAAGCTGATCGTATAGTTAGTTTCTATTTCAATTTGGGAGTCCTTCGGGTCCACTAGAATGTTTTCAACTGTTCCTGGAGTTGAGGTCACTCCCAGCCCATTCTGGACCTTGTCGATGATGTAGTTGTTTTTGTCGTAAACTGCAACTTTGATTGAAGACGTAGGTTCAGAAGTAGGCGGGTTTTTGCACGAGTCAAATTTAAACTCCAAGTAACTCGGACCAGTTTTGTACCTTGAAAAGCCGTAGTTTATCCTAACACTAGTGTCTTCAACTTCGAATTCAGGGTTGTTGTTTTCGAAACCAAAAATCCCTGTGACCCTAGTTAAGTAGTTTTCTAAAGTCACTTCTTCCGGAAAGGTCACTTCAATGTAACTTCCCTCGGGAATAGGGTTGGAAGTTTCCATTGAGAACTTGTAAATCTCCTGTGAATTCACTTTGGAATTTCCTCGGTCAAACCTAAAGAACGCGTTAACTAGCGAACCAGGCTCGTCAACTTTCACTGTTACAGTTAAATCGCTTGATTCCTCCAAACTCCCACTTGGAGCGAGAGTTACCAGTTTAAATCCAGAAACCCCCTGAGTTGTGGGGGGGTTCCTTGCAGGCTCAACTTCCAAGCTCACTAAACCCACAGTTTCTTCAGAGATACTCACTGTTAGTTGGTCGTTCTCAAAGGTGCAAGAAAATGGTCTGCAGGTAGGTGAACTCTGGATAAAACTTTCCAAGTAGTTCTCAGAACCTTCAAGGTGTTCATTCCATTTTGGAAATGAAACTATCACTGAACCTCCTTCTGGAATTGCATACTCAACTTCGAACTCCAAAATCCAGGTAGTTTCCCTTCCAGAAATACTCGACTCTGGGTTTATCTCGAAAGTCTTCAGTGGCTTAGGCTCAAACTTCAGAGTCAAACCATCCGTTTTGGAGTCTATCACAGAGTCTGTTTCGTCCAAAGTGAATATTTGGAAACTCCCGGACTCAGAAGCAAAGTCAGGGTTAGGCACAGAATTCACAATGAAAGAAACTGAACCACCTTCGTGACTTTCTGGAAACCCGTTAATGATGTAAACAGTGTTGCCTTCAAACTCACAAGTTGCTTGGGGGTCTATGTTGTAAATCACAGAGCAACCCGAAGAGTCTGAATTAAAAGGCTGGAATTCTGACGGAAAACTGACCTTGATCTTGCCGTTTTGGGGAATAGGACTTGGGTTTCTTATGGAGATGTAGTAATTCGCACTTTTGCGAATTTCAAGAGTACTGGGGTTGAGCTGGAGTTGCTCTATTTCTTCACTCAAGCATAAAACCAGGATTTCTATAATAATCCAAAGTTTGAATCCCATATATGAAAATTATCTAAGATGGGTTTAAAGAACCAATTTTGAATTTTAAACAGAAACTAGGCAAGCTCCAAGCACTAATGCAGTAACTCTCAACCCCTAGTCTTTGTAGGGCTTTTAACACTAAATAACCAACATACAGTAATTTCAGTTATAAGTCCAGCATATTTCATGGACCAACTCAAATTTAGAATTCAACTTGTTTGTGTGCAAACACAATCCACTAGCTCCATAAACCCAATTCTCTGTTCTAGGACTCCTTCTCCAGTTTTAACTAAAGTAATTAGAACTTAATTTAAATCGTAAACTCCAGGCTTCGAACCAAGGATTATCCAGGGGACCTTTCAGAAGTCTTATGTCTCTAGCCACCAAGGAAGTGGCTATTGAGCTACTTTAAAAGTTTTTTTATAAACATTAACGATGATCGAAGAAGTTCTATATATAGTGTTTCTTTGTTTAGGATCACTCTCTACCCTGGCTTCAGGAATACTCGTTTGGAGCCATCTGCGAATTAGAAAACTAAGGAAGTACCCAGGAGAATTCGTATTGATGCAGTGCTTGATGCAGTTTTTTTTTGATGGGGGCTGGCTCTTGTTTCTTGGATCTGCGATAGAAGGTCCAAATGCTCCCTCTATGGGATTTATAGGCATAGCTATTTATACTTGGGTGTGCAATTCTATCTACACTTTAATAATTTCCCTCGAAATCTACCTTAAGATCAAAAAGCCATTTAGGTTTACCAGCAAACCTCGAAGGTTCCTTTATCACTTACTGAGTTTGGGAATTCCTTTAGTGTATGTGGTTCTTGTAATCACCGACTTACCATTCTATTCACCATATCTGATTCTTGTTTCTATTCTTTTGGTTATTTTAGTGAGTTTAGTTCTAGCATTCCACTCACTATACAAACTCAAAGGACAGAATTCAGTTAACTACATGTTTTACCACTTGCTTGTAGTATTTGCATCTTCTCTTTTTTCGATTGCACTTATCATCTTTTACTTTAGTCTGGGAACTACTCATGAGTTTTCTCCAGCTATTACATGGCTAAACATTATTTATATTGTGTTACCTTTCTCTTCGGGGATCATGGTCTTTGTTGCTAGAGTTTCTGAGCCTAAAATGTTCAAGCAAGTACTAAGATCTATAGTATGCAGAAGAGATGCTCAGTCTGAAACTTCAATTGAAGATTCATGGATCTATCAAAGCATACAAAAAGAATTCAACCCTTACTTTTCGTTTTTCGAAAGCTTACTGACAAGCAACGTTTTAAAGGTACTTAAAGGTCTTAACTTTTTATTCTCTAAAAGAAAACCCCTTGAAGAGTACTTAATCAAACAACCAATGCAGCCTTTTGGAATTTCGAAGTGTTTTTGGATACCAAAATCAAGTACAAAGTCAAGGAGTACTTTCCAGAGCCTTTCAATATACTCAGAACAACTGAGCACATATCAGACTGTGACTTGGCAGATTCATTGAACATTGATGACAACTTACAACACTTAGACAAAAGAAGCACTAACCCTGGAGGCAGAAGTAGTTCCTTCTTTTACTTCACTGCTGACAGAAAGTACATCATCAAAACAATCAACCAAGAAGAACTTAAGATCCTAACGAACTCTTTTGGAGGCTACTTTGATAGAGTTTATGGTCAAGACTCTTTGATCTCTAGAATTCACGGAATATTTCGCTTTAAGATTGAAAGAGCTAGTAGTTTATACATCATGCTAATTGAAAACGTACTAAGCAAGTGTGAGAACCCTGTAGTGTTTGACTTAAAGGGTAGTTTGCTAGACCGTGAAAGGTTCCAAGAAACTTTTAGCACCCTTGAGTCCATGCCTAGAAACCAAGTTATGAAGGACTTGGACTTCTTAAGGAACGTAGAAATGCTTAACTTTAGTGAAGACTCCTCAAAAAAGATCTTTGAAGCAATTGAAAAAGACACCTACATGCTGCAGAGCTTTGGAATCATGGACTACTCTTTGCTCTTAGCTATTGACTTGTCCAGTGAGTCCTTGCCTACTAGTAAGTACCTGTTTACTACAAGTGACTCTTTGAAAGTTTACTTAGCAATCATAGACTTTGCCCAGACCTTCAACTACAACAAGAGAATAGAAAAGTCATTTAAAAAGTTTAAGACTAGACGTAACAGTAGAGAGATCTCTTCTGTACCTCCAGTTCCTTACCGAGAAAGGTTTCTGGACTTTGTTAAATCAATAACAGGTTACAAGACACTAGACAACCTTGAAATATATTAATTTAATTGTTATGTAGCCCTTAGGCCTTTTTATAACCTTGAAATATTTGATTAATCGTCTCATGGATACCCCAATAGCTCTTGAGCCTTCACCCCGTGTCGCATTTTATTATTCTCGAGTTTGGGGGTAGTCTTAAACAAATTGTTTAATATTATTAGTGGAGAGTTTTTTTTTTTTATTTATTAATTATTTTTTTCCGCCCTTTCGCCCAACCCTTTTTGGAAAAAGAGGTTTCTTTCTTTTTTTCCTCATTTTTTTTTGTTTTTGTCTCAATAGTGGAGAGTTGGTTGCAGAGGTTACTGAGTTCTTACTTAACTAGTTCTTTCTAAGTGTTTCTAATGTTTATGTCATTGTCTAATACTTAGTTTCTTCATTCAATCACTCAAGTAACTATTCAACCTACTCTAGAGTCTCTGTCTTAAGTTGAATGCTTCTTGAATTTCCTAGTTACTTCGTTGTTGCTCTTAAGTAACCAAGTTGCTCTAAGTACTAAAGACCATGCTGAGAGTCTTTTAACAACATGCCTAACTGTCCTATGTTGTGAGTGTAGGATGTTTCTGCAATAATGAACAGTCTAACTATGCAGTGAAGTATTGGAATCTGTCTGACTTCAGTAGCTAGGTACACACTAGTTTTACCAAGTCAATCTAGTGCTTCTTATATTCTTTATTCTGTGTTCAAACTACACTCCTTAGTCAGAACTGTGTTTCTGACAACCTGGTTTTTCACTGTTTCCACTGTTTCCACTTTGATCTCTAGGATCCCTTTCTCTACCTTTGTTTCCACTCCTAAGCATAACTCCAGCAAGACCTCTAGTTATTATACCTAAACTAATAAACCAGACTGTGATGTGCATGAGTTTGTGTTCAACTGTACGAATCAACAAGTCAGCAAGTAACCAAGTGTTCATGAAGCATGATGTCTTGTTCAGAACTCTATAGTCAAACAGATCTAAGGTTTACTGAGTTCCTATCAAAGGATTGACTCTGGAAGATTACTTACTACCAGTGAAAGCTTGTTTCAGAACCAGTAGAAAGGTACTCTCAAATATTGGTCCCTTATAAATCTCTTTCGACTTGGTTTAAGAATTGCTTAAATTCTGTCCTAGGTGTATTAAGCACTAGTTCCCAGATGTGTCCGATTAATTCACAAACAATAGCTACTTGACAACTCGAGTTCCAAATAACCAAAGCAAGAGTAGCCAATAAACTACTTAAAGTTTAACCTTATTAAGAACTATTCTAGTTTCCTTAAAGTTTTACCTCAGACCTTTTCTGGTACTGCCTGATAAATGGAACCTAGGCTGATTGTTAGTGGGAGTGAGGATAATACTGCTGTCTAAGCTTCTGCAATGCTATAAGTCAGTCTTGAATTATCTTCGTTGGTTACTTGCTTTGCTTGCACTTCTCAAAGCCTAATCTTTTCTTCGCATTGTGATTGCTAGCTTAGTGTACAATTTGATGCTCTTGAGGTTCTGGTTAGTTGTTCACAGTCCTTACTGCTATGCCTTAAGTTCTGGCTTCTCTCCGGTAGTATGTCACCATCTGACCATTTCCCGCTCATACTCTATTGCTACTCTCATACTATCACCTTTAACCTTAACTTCCAAGTTTACTTACCTTCAGCCTTTTGTGTGCTGTTCAAGGTTTATTTATTTATTTATGTTTTACGGCCTTCTGGCCTAACCTCTTGTGTAGAACAGTAGTTCTCTTCTTTTGTCCTCATTTCTCTTGGTTTTGGTCTCAATTGTCTCCTCGTCTCCAATAGAAAGTCTTTTTTGGTATGCCTTCTCTAAGAATTTTTTGAAAAGTAGGTCTACGTTCTCATCTTCTTTTCTGTGTAGAAGTTCCAAGACACTTCTTTCTCCTAAATCTTCCTTTAGTTCTCTTCTTTCTTCATGGTAAAACTCGCACTCTTCCAAGAAGTGGTCCGTTGTCTCCCATGATAAGCAAAAGGGGCAGAATGGGGTTGAGTGCCCCATTCTAAATCTGTGTCCGTTAAGTCTAGATCTTCTGCACCTAAGTTTGATTTCGATGATGACTGCTTCTGTCATGAAACTGTTCATCTCGTTCCTGTGTTTTCCCTTCTTTCCAAATGTGTGTACGTCATAAATTTCTCTTTCATCGGTGTCCTCTATTATTTCTCTCCTTTTCCTGTTTTTGAAATCTTCGAGGATTAATTTTAGGTTGGCATCCTTCAATTCATCCAAGTTTACTCCGACTTCCTCTGAGTCCTCTTTCACTGACTTCCACCAATCAGTGTTAAGAGATACATTCAATTCCAGTATTCGTTTGTGCAAATCGTCCGTTTCCATAATCTTCTTCACTAGTTTAAGTCTTCTGATTGTTATCTCGTGTGAGGCCTCAATCTGTGCTGTTCAAGGTTAGGTCCAGCCCCCTAGACTTCTTAACCCGGTCAAACTCATATCCCCCTAATTCAATGGCTAATAAAATGTTCACTCGAGTCGTCCGCAACTTTGCTAAACTCAGAGTTCCCCAAGGGTTTTCTGGAGAGTTGAAGTTCTACAAGGGCAATTGGCAACTAGTCAGCAAAGGCGAGCCAATTGCCCTCATCGGAAACCAAACTCTAAGAGCCGAATCTTCTGGGCTCATAGTCAGCCAACTTTCCCAAGAAGGTTCCCCAGCAATCGAAGGAACTCAAATCTACCGGTTCTTCGACTTCATGTCTTGGGCCAAAATGCTCCTCTACATTTCTTCGCCTTTAGTTACGCTGTACCTAGTTCAAACAGAAGTAGAACTCAGGCACCCTAGAAGCACTTCTAGAAAAATCAAAAAGACTCTGACTCAGCCCAAGCCAGCACCTAGAGTTAAAGGCCCCTTGATTGAAAACCCTGAACTTACTCGAGAGTGGATTAACCACCTTGAAAGCCCCATTGAGAGAGGAGTGGACGTGGTCTACGGACCCAAAGGCATAGGCAAATCTACCTTTATGGAGAGACTTTGCCATGTGCTTAGCAACCCTCAAGTTCTCAAGAAGTACTCTGATACCGAGACCCAGTTCGTTTCTTTTTACCTGGACTTGGAAGCCAGAAAAGACACTCTATGGAAGAACTTATATTCCAGACTGGGAGTTAAGGGGTACTCAACCAACGACGAAGTTCTGTTTGAAGAGTGCCTAGAAGAACTGATCAAGGAGCGCAAAAAACCTGTTCTAATCTTTGACAACGTCCAGCATATTCTACTCGAAGTCGATAACTACTCAGAAGGTGCCAACTTCATCAGAAAGCTTATACTCAACTTTACTGCAAAGGGATTAGCCAAAGTGATTCTGGTCAGTAGCGATCAACACCTTCCGAGCCGAATTGGATCACTCAGTACGATTGATGAAGGATGTGATGTCAAGAGTTTTCTGTTCAGTTATCCTGAAGGAGAAGACGTTATAAACTGGATGAAGCAAGTAGCAGAAATGGACAGCAGGTCAGTGACAGATGAAGACCTGCAGTTGTACCTGAAGTACCATGGCTCACTAAGAGGGTTCAAGGACTTCTGCTCCAACTATAAAGACATTGATTTGAGGGAGCACTTAAAAGCAACCATCAAAGATCGAGTATTTTCGCTAAGAATTCAAACCAATAGAATGCAGGTTGATAAACCCAAGTTAAAAACCTGCTCAAACCTCTTTCGAAGGTTCAGTGGTTGAGTTCCCTCTCGAAATGGAAGACTTTTTCTTTGTGGCTGCTCCAAGAAAATTTCATCAGAAGACACAAGAAGCTCCAATTTACATTCAACTCTAAGATTTCCGAGTCAGCTCTCAGAGTTTACCTTGAAGAGCATGCTGACTCAGAGTTTCTAAAAGAAATAATTAAAGAATTAAAATAACTAACGCTTGTTCTTACTTAATTCGCTTGTCCTAACAGATGCATGTGTTATGCCATGTCAGTTTATGCAGTTTCTGATGTCTATTAAAGTCTTTGGGTAGTTGTTTAATGCTAAGTTATCTTCTATATGACTTAAGTTTAATTTAATTTTTATGCTAGTGAGCTTTGGGCCTTTTTAGGAATGCAGAGTGTTGACCTGTTGCCCTTTTGAGTTGCTTGTATTTCTTCTCTTATAAATCTATTCAACAAGTTTTTGATAGTTCCTTCTATTTGTTTTCTAGTGTGCTCTTTCTATTTTTGCCCTAGAACAATGTCTTATAGGATTAGCTCTTATTAACTTCGTAATGTATTAGGGTGTTAGGGGTGTTAGGGTGTTAGGGTGTTAGGTGTTAGGGTGTTAGGGTGTTAGGTGTTAGGGTGTTAGGGTGTTAGGGTGTTAGGGTGTTAGGGTGTTAGGTGCTAGTGTTAGGTGTTAGGGTGTTAGGGTGTTAGTGTTAGGGTGTTAGGTGTTAGGGTGTTAGGGTGTTAGGTGTTAGTGTTAGGGTGTTAGGGGTGTTAGGGTGTTAGGGGTGTTAGGGTGTTAGGGTGTTAGGGTGTTAGGGTGTTAGGGTGTTAGGGTGTTAGGGTGTTAGGGTGTTAGGGTGTTAGGTGTTAGGTGTTAGGGTGTTAGGGTGTTAGGTGTTGGGGCGTTAGGGTGTTAGGGTGTTAGTGTTAGGGTGTTAGGGTGTTAGGTGTTAGGGTGTTAGTGTTAGGTGTTAGGGTGTTAGGTGTTAGGGTGTTAGGGTGTTAGGGTGTTAGGGTGTTAGGGTGTTAGGTGTTAGGGGTGTTAGGGTGTTAGGGTGTTAGGGTGTTAGGGTGTTAGGTGTTAGGGTGTTAGGGTGTTAGGGTGTTAGGTGTTAGGTGTTAGGGTGTTAGGGTGTTAGGTGTTAGGGTGTTAGGGTGTTAGGGTGTTAGGTGTTAGGGTGTTAGGGTGTTAGGTGTTAGGGTGTTAGGGTGTTAGGGGTGTTAGTGTAGGGTGTTAGGTGTTAGGGTGTTAGTGTTAGGGTGTGTTAGGGTGTTAGGTGTTAGGGTGTTAGGGTGTTAGGGTGTTAGGTTAGGGTGT
>JALIHJ010000067.1:0-95116 GCA_022984795.1 Fabrea salina | reverse complement strand
AACACCCTAACACCCTAACACCCTAACACCCTAACACCCTAACACCCCTAACACCCTAACACCCTAACACCCTAACACCCTAACACCCTAACACCCCTAACACCCTAACACCCTAACACTAACATTGAAGTAAGTAACTAACTAAAGTTAAGGTAAGGTGGAGGAAATTAATAAATATGATTGTGTTCTTGCTAGGATTGTGCAAGCTGTAAGGGTGTGACCCAAATAGCCACCCCAAACAAGAGGGTACTGATCCACAATACTTCTATGGGCTGAGTAGTCTGTACTTGTTTGGGGACTTCACAGGTGACTTGGATGCCAGCAACTACCAAGTCACTTTAGATGGAAAAGGACTGCGAAATACTCTCTGTGAAAGCAGATGAGATTGAATGTCTCACTCCTCCTTGGGATTCCAAGTGATACAAGTAACCCTAACCTACAATACTGCACAACTCTGAGGAAATATACTCGAAGACCAGTGCATTTGGGTGGTTTTGGCCTGATCCCATAATGAGTCTGGTTCCAGAGTGAAGGAGCTGCTGGGAACATAATTGGCCTGCATTTTATTGCTGAGGAAAGCCATAAAGACGAAATAAACTACCTGAACATAGAAGGACTAGAGTGGCATTTTGAGAAGTGAAATTTGTTTGAAACCTCTGATCCTTACATTCTGAATGGAGTAGTAGGTAGCAATGTGCATGGAGATCAGAATGTGGAGTACAAGCTAAATGGCAGAATAAGAGCACTATACTGGATAGGAGGCTACACTAGAAGGAGACCAGTACTGGTTCAGAACTCTGGCTGCAGTTGAAACTGTCTCCTTCAACTCAAACAACGGAATGACTACAGTCACTGGCAAGTCCTTCCCCAGTGACGCCAGAATCCAGGTAGAGGTAGACGGATCTCAATGCCAAACCATCGAAGCGACATCCAACACTATCAAGTGCAGTAGTGCATCTTACTTCAACTTGGAGAACAGAGACTACTACCAAGGAAGTGCAGGGCTAGTGAGAGAAACCTACATTGCAGGTAGTATTGGAGTGGAAGTGAGTTGAAAAACAATCATTCCTTCAGCAACTATCCTTACAACTATGGATGACTACGACTCCTTATCTACGGACTTTTAAAGCCACCAAGGACAGGAGACTATTTATTCTATGCTTCTTTCAGGAAGTGTTAGAGTATACTTAACACCGACTCCAACCCACTCAACAAGCAAGAAATCATCAACTCAAGTCAGGAGTCAGAAGAGCATAGCTACTTTGTTTGGGAGAGAACCAGTCTAACTCTATAGCTTTAGAAGAAGGACAGTCCTACTACTTGAAGTGGAGCACTTGAGTTCAGGAGGAAGGAACTCATTTTCTTTAGGAGTAGAAATGCCTGGAACTGGGCAGAGGAATGGATTCCCTATGATCAAGAGACTGGATTTGAACTCTAATCCTATTGATTCCAGCTATCCTTTTATTTACAAAGGAGAAAATAAGCGAATAGAAGTTGGATTCAACCCTGCAGATTGCACTTCGAAGAACTACCTTCATCAAGTTTACATAAGCAGGACCTACTTCAACTTGCACGTCTACTGCCACATTAACTACCTCTACGCTCTGCTTCCAAGCTATATGAATCCTAGTTCCTCTGATTTAAAGTTCAAACTTACTGACAGCAATGAAGTTGAAGGAGAAACTCTGCGTGAAGCTTCCACAGACTCCCAGTTCTGGTTTGTGATCCCATCTGACTTCTTAAGGACCTGAAACCAAGCCTCAACTCAGGGTCTGGATTGACAACAGACCAACTACGTACCAGGGGACTGCTCTTTCAGCCACTCATCAAAAGCTTCTCTGAGGACTCAAAAACAGTAACCATCAACGGTCAGAAGTTCCCTAATGACTCCTCTCAACTTCAAGTGAAAGTAGGACCTGCTGACTGTGCAATCCAAACTAACTCAGACACTCTAATAACCTGCCAATTAGACTCCCTACACTCAAGGAAGCTACCAACCAAGAGTCACTTACAAAGACTACACCATTCCACTGGACTCCAGCATCAACTACTCGATAGAACTGGTTTGTGCTGAAAACTGTCTAAAGTGTTACTCCCCTTCTGTTTTTGAGTGCATAGAGTGCGAAACTAGTTACTACTTGGTTCAAGGAGTTTGTAGTAGTATATGTCCTACTGGCTACTCCTGCTCTAAAACTGGTTCTATAGGTCCTGAACTTGCCTTCAACCTTAAACTCAACACTATGCAGAATGTAGTTGGAGACTCAGAAAACTCAATTCCAGTACTTACAGGAGTCAACAATCAGTTCTACCCTTTCTTCCATGAGACTGATCCCTATCCCACTAAAGACAAAGGATACTACTTTAGAGGAACTTCAGTGATGCAACTGCCTCCCTATGGTGATGTTTTAGAGCCTCTACTGGTGCTGGCTCCTCAATTTACAGTAAGTATGTGGATTCGACCACTCTCTTCCTCAGGCACTTTACTCTCCAAGCAACACACCAACTACACTAACATCCTAGAAATTGGAATCTCAGACTATAGTCTCTATGTAACTCTAGAAGAAACTTCCCAGTCCACAGACAAGCTAAACAACTACTGGAACTTAGTGACTATAGGGACTTCCGTTGGCCAAAAACAACTAGAGTTAAAGGGTTACTACAACTCTACTTCGGTGCTATCAAAGACTTTAGGAGAAGACTGGCTCAGAGATTCAGACTCTAACTTCTACTTCTCAATAGGGGCTAAACACTCTTCAAGTACCCTCAGCAACTTCTTCACTGGCTTCATCTGGGAAGTCAGAGTCTATAACTCAGTGATCGACCTAGAAGACCTACTCCAAGACTCTAACTGCAAAGGTTGCAACTTCTGCCCGGTAGAAAATTCAAACAGGTGTCTACCACTCTGCGATATAAACCAGTTCTGGGATGGCGAACAATGCAGAGAGTGCTTACCTAACTGTGAATTCGGGTGCATAAACAACTCCACTTGTAGTTTGTGTGGGAATGATTTATGCACCGAGTGCGAGTTTGAAGAATGTAGTAGATGTGTGGAAGATGCATTCATCAACCCCAATAACACCTGTGAGTGCAACCAAGGCTATGTTCAAGAGTACGGGTTCTGCAACAGAGGTACTTTCTCAGGAAGCCTCACAAACGAAGACAACACCCTTACTCTTAGCTTCACAGAGACTCTTAACTCTTCCTTAGAAGCATCTAGTTTTGAGTTCTCTGTTCAGAATAAAACCATTAAGTACACTTATGACTTCCAGGAGGTTGACCTTAGAACTTACGAATTTACTATGGAGTTTGACTCATACGTTGCAGAAGGCGAAGCAGTTTCCCTGACTCTGATTCCCAACATCACAAGTGAGTCCAACTACCTCTTAGTGACCCAAGAACTCCAAACAGCACTTAAAGAACACGACCCATCTGGAATAATGACTAAACAAGCTAGAGAACAGGCACAAATAGTGGCTGCAGGGGCAGGAGCTACTACAGCTCTTTTCAGTTTCTTCAACCCCAATCCTTCAGTTTTGTGGAAGCTCATGAACACTCTAGAGATTCTTTCATACATAACTCTGAGCACCAATCCCCTTACTCCTGCTCTCAGAGGCTTGTTTGAAGGAATGAACTTGTTAGAGTCATTTAGAGTGTACTTAGACTACGCTCTAAAAGCAGTTACTGGAAACGACTCCCAAACCTACCTTTCAAAGTTCCCGTCTAGTTTGTTTATGGTGACTGCTGCTGCCAACTTCTTCATTCTAGTAGTGCTGTTGGTATTATGGCCCTTTATCTGGACTTTGTCCAAGCTTCCAGCAGAAAAGCTTCAGCAACAACTCAAAGGACTTCTAAGGGAGTACAAATACAACTTGTTTCTACGCTACTGGATTCAGTGTTATTTGGACTTAACGATGGCCTGTTTCATCCAGTTACTAGCACTTCCAGAAGCTAGTACTCTAGAAATAATCAATTATTTTTCAGGGTGCTTGGTGGCTTGTTTAGTGCTACTCACTCCTGTAGCTCTATACTACTTCAACAGAAAGCACAGGGATGAAATAACCAATTTGGGTGAAGAGTCAGTATTCCACCTAACCTGGGGCACTCTTTTCTACGAGTTCAACTGTGAGCACAACTTTCCAGCTTGCTATACTTACTTTGCATTTCTCTGTATGAGACTAGTGCTTTCGGTAAGTTTGGTTGTTCTAGGAAACTACCCCTACTTCCAAGCTGGGTTGAATGCTGCAGCAGTACTAGCCCACACTCTCTTCATCATGATAGTTAACCCTTACTTAGAGAAGAGCCAGAAAGTCATATCCATCTTCAGCGAAGGAGCAGTGTGCTTGATCTTCTTAGTAGTGATCTGCTTCTTAAACAGTGACTGGGAAGATGCATTTGGGATTCAAGAACAACTAATCACTTGGATAGTTGCATTAGTGATTTTAGTCCAAACCTGCATGGCTATTTTTGTTTTGATCCAGAGAATTCGTTCTTGGGCTAGGAATAAAGCAACTGTTCAAAGGATTCAACCTAGGCAAATAAATATCACCAACGAAACACAAAGCCCTGAAGTGCTTCAAAGAGACCCAATGGACTTCTTCAGAAGAAAAAGGCATGAAAGTATAACTAATAACGAAAGTTAACTTAAACTAGTGACTTGAAAAGCAAAGCAATGTGCTTTTGTTTAGAGTCAAAGTAGGCTCCCAGCTCAAGCAGATGTTCAAGGGTGAGTTATATTCTTTCTGCATACTACTGGTACTTGATATTTCCCTTGAGAATAATGACTACAATCTTGCTTGAAGGAAGTTACTTGCTCTTAAAGACTTTTCACTTAAATACTCAAAAGAAAGGCTTTATTCCAGAGTTATTAGAAATGCATCCTAGTTTAGTGGCCAGAGTGATGGTAGTAGATGAAACACCCAGGAGAAATTGGCCAGACAGGAGGGAACATTACTAACAAGGAAAGAATAATTTAAACTTAACTTTAAAACTTAGTTAAATTGTCTTGGGTAGATTTCTGGTCTCCTTATATCGTCTTTTAGGTAGACCCTAAGTGTTCCCTGGAAACACCGAAGACCAGAGCTTAGGATCTGCAACTTCATTCATTGAGAATATAAGTTTGCAGATCAGGTCTGGGTACTTTCCTTCGAAAAGCAAAGTTGGAAAAGGTCTTTACTGGTTGGTGATTTCCAAACCTTAAGTCAACTTCCCTTGGATTCAGGAACATGGCCTCCTAGTAGAACAATTCTTGAACTCTGAACTCCAATAGTGATTTGCGTATCACTATTCAAGGCCATTGCTTCAGTATTGACTCAGAGGATCGACTGGGGATCCTCTTGTCTAGGTGTTCTAATAGCATTCCTAACAGCTATTGAACATTTTCAAAAAGATTATGGAGTCACCACACAAATAACACTAATGTTACGAAACTAAGTTAACTAAGATCTGTGGAATGTGCGTTTAAATCATAAAATAATGTTTTTTGCTTTGGTTTTGTGCCTCAAGTTCAGAGAAATGTTTGCAAGAGTTCAAGTTGGAAGACTCAGTCTAGAAGGAACTGATGTCTCTGGAAACGGGATTCCAACCAAAGTCTCCTTTGAAGAAGAACTCACAGACCCAGTGGTAATTGCCACTGTGGTGACTCACAACGATCCTCGCCCTGCTACTTGCAGAATAGCTAGTTTGAGCTCGACTGGGTTTGACTTAGTTCTAGAATCCACTGAAAAAGTAAGTGAAAGGCCAAACCACCCAGCTGAAGAGGCTAGTTACTTTGCAGTGGACACTAGTCAACTGCTTAGTGACATGCAGGCTGGGAAACTGACTGTAACCGATACTAACTGGCACTCTGTAGCATTTGGCTCTGCCTTTGCCGGGACTCCTGCTTTGTTGGCTTTTATACAAACTAACAACAATGAAAGGGTCAACATTAGAGTGAACAATGCTGGCTCAGCTGGATTCGACATTAAACTCGATAACCTTGAAAATGATGCCATCAACAATCCGGAAGTGCTGGGATGGGTAGCTATTTCTGAAGGAGTGCATGACCTTGGACTGAAGAGTGAGTTTGGAATTATTGAAGGTGTTAAACAGAATAGAAAAGACATAACTACTACTAAGTCTTTTGTCGACCCTCAAGTTTTTGTTGCCACTATCAATACCTTTGCAGGAGCCGACTCAATATACCCTAGAGGCTACCAAAGCAACTCAGACAACCAAATTTCAATCCGTGGTGAGGAAACTCAAGTACTTAGTGAAGGCCAAGGCCATGCATCTGAAGTTGTTTCGTGGGCAGCTTTTTACACCTGCTGTTACACTTACAACATTTTCCAGACCTTTTGTCCGACAGGGTTTTCAAAAAGTCCAAGAAACTGCACTCTTGAGCTAAGTCCAGTGTTCCAGTTGACTCTTGACCAAATAGAAGACACTGTTCAAGAACAAGCCCAAAGAATCAAGGTTTACACCGGAGAAGACTCTTCCTTCTACCCTGATTACAAAACCTCTGATCCACTGGCTGCTTACAAAAGGGGCTATTACTTCACGGAGTCTTCTTATATGAGGTTTCCTGATGTTTCAGAAAGCAAGTTCACTTTTGCCCCTTACTTCACCATCACTGCTTGGGTGCGTCCTGACTCTAACTCCAACTACGAGGTTTTGCTTTCAAAGGTGAATGAGAGTCCTACTCAAAGCATGCTGGAGTTCGGTTTAGACTCTGGCAACCCTAAACTAAAGCTGTTTCTCAAAGACTCCCGGACTTTTGAGTTCACTTCTACCAACTCTGCAACTACCCAAGCCTGGAACTTCCTTTGGGCAAAGGTGTTTATAGACTCTGTGTTCAAAGTTGAACTAGGAACTAACTTAAATGCTGATTTAAAGTCTGATCTAGACTCTTGGTACTCCGACTCAGAATCCAACTACAAAATAACTATAGGAGCTAAGTCGAATCCAGGCTCATACCAAAACTTTTACAAAGGGTTCTTGTACGAACTCAGAATATACAACGAAAAGTTTGATGCTTCTACCCTGGCTACACAAGCATGCTCTGGAAGTTGTGAAGTGTGTCCTGGTGACGGAGACTGCATTGTGTCGTGCAACATAGATGAGTGGTGGACAGGAACTACCTATGACTCCTGCAGTTCTTGTGGTTCTTGTTCTTATGGCTGTGTGAGAGCAGAAGACTGCAGTTTATGTCAAGATGAACTCTGTGGAGAATGCAGTAGTTTTGAAACCTGCTTGAACTGCAAAAGCCACTCTACAGAGCAGTCAGGGACTTGTGAATGTGATCCTAGTTACTTTCAGAAGAGCAACACTTGCCTTGAATGCACTTCTAACTGCAGAGAGTGTTTATCTGCTAGTTATGATGCTTGTTTAGACTGCTTAGATGGTTACTACTTAGTTCAAGGACTCTGCACTACTGCGTGTCCTACAGGCCACTCCTGTTCTTCTGCCTCTGAAAAGTTTGTGTTCCACTTGAAGCTAGATGGTATGCAAGACTTAGTAACGGACTCAAGAAACTCAATTCCAGTTCTTACAGGAATTAACAACCAGTCTTACCCCTACTTCCACCAAACCGATCCTTACCCCACTAAGGACAGAGGATATTACTTCAGAGGGACATCAGTGATGCAGTTACCTCCTTACGGGGATGCTTCAGGCCCTTTACTAGTGTTAGCTCCTCAATTCACAGTGAGCATCTGGGTCATGGCTACTTCTGGAAGTGGAGTTCTCCTTGCTAAACAGAACAAAGACCTCAGTAACCTTTTGGAAGTTGGAGTCTACGAGACAAAACTCTACGTAAGTCTAAGCAACAGTACCTTCAAGTCTCAAACTGAACTAAGTGGCTACTGGGACTTAGTTACAGTTAGAGTGTTGCTTAAGGAATCTGAATTTGCACTGGAAGGGTACTACAACTCTACTAGTGTGCTGTCAGCAAGTTTAGGGGACTCTTGGCTGCAAGACTCAGAAAGTAACTTTTACTTTACCTTAGGAGCTAAGAGATCTGGCCCAGAGAACTTTGTAAACTTCTTCACAGGGTTCCTTTGGGAAACCAAAGTCTACAACTCAGTAGAAGAACCACAAAAACTGCTACAGAAGTCTGGATGCGAAGGTTGCGACTTCTGTCCACTTGAGAACTCCAACAAGTGCTTACCAGTTTGTGGCATAGACCAGTTCTGGAGCGGAAAAGAATGCAGAGACTGCTTGGATGGGTGCTTCTTTGGGTGTGTAAACAGCTTCACTTGCAGTTTGTGCGGAAACGATCTTTGTACTGAGTGCAACTTTGAAGTTTGTACTGAGTGTGTGGACAATGCAGTTCTTAACTCTCGCCAAACCTGTGAATGTGACCAGGGCTACTACAGTCAGTACGGGTTTTGTGTCCAAGCAGAGTTCCATGCTCAACTCCACTCCAGCCCTAACAACACTCTCACTCTCAACTTTTCAGAACCACTCAACTCAGAACTCTTAAGTACTGACTACAACATTTACCTCCAAAACAAGTCCATAGTTTTTGACTACACTGTTGTAGAAGTATCAAGATCCAGTTATAACTTTGACCTTGAGTTCACTGAGTATGTTGCTGAAGGAGAGGTCTTTTTCTTGAGTTTTAATCAGAACTCCGCTATAAGGTCAGAGTCTAGTTCAGTACTTTCAACCCAAACTCTCCAAACCCAACTTAGTGGGTACCAACCACCAGAACCAGATGCAGTCAGCGAAGCTAGGTCAACTGGACAATTAGTAGCGGGGTCGCTGATAACTTCAACTGCTGTTAGCAGTATGCTAAACGGAAACCCAGCAGCTTTATGGGCGTTAGTGAACACTCTAGACATACTTATGTACGTTCCCTTATCCACCAATCCCCTGACACCTGGTCTAAGGGCTTTCTTTGACGGACTTGACATTCTTGAGCTTTTTGTGCCTAATCCTTTTGAATATACATTTGACCCAGGAATCAGTCCTAGTTACAGATATATTTTTAGAGACTTTGGGTTTGAGTCAACTTTGTTTTTGCTGAACATAGGCAAGAAGTTCACTATTTTCTGTTTGGTACTATTGCTTTGGCCAATAGCTTGGATGCTTTCCAAAACACCCATTCCTTTTATAGCTCGAAAGTGCGGAGGTCTTTTGCCAGAGTACAAGTATAATGTTTTTCTGAGGAACTGGGTGCAACTCTTCCTTGACTTAGCAATAGCTTCTTTGATTCAGGTTTTTGACCCTCCTTACTTAAACGAAGTTGTGATGGTTAACTACTGCATAGGAGCTTTCTTTGGACTGTTGCTTGTAGCCACTCCATTGGCACTACTAATATTCAACCTCAAAAACAAAAACAATATTGCTTTTCTCGGTGAAGAGTCAGTTTTTTACCAGAACTGGGGAGCCTTGTTCTATGAATATAGATGCCAAGCAAAACCCATAGCTTCCTACACCTACTTAGTGTTTCTTTCGAAAAGAGCACTGTTTGCTGCAAGTTTAGTGTTGCTTGGAAATTACTCTGTTCTCCAGCACAGTGTTAATACAATATTAATGCTTGGATACACAGCTTTTATAGTAATTGTGAGACCCTTCAAGGACGGTATTACACAAGTGACTACAATAATCAGCGAAATAAGCACTTGCTTAGCGTTTCTAGGGTGTTACTACTTCTTGCAGGACTTTTGGGGAAACTATGACCAAGAGGTAGAAGAGATAATAACTTACTTAGCACTAGGAGTAGTGGCAGTTCAGTCCTTGGCTGGACTATTGCCACTGATGATAACTATAGTCAACTGGGCTAAAAGAAAGATCTGCAAACCCACTGCAAGAGTCGAGCCACTTGAGACTTCTAGAGCTTTAAGCTTCTTCAGAAGAAACCAGTTAACAGAAGAAAACAGAGGCAACGCATATATGAACGTAGTTACTTGGGAAAGTGAAGAAGCAAAAGAACCAATAGACTCTAAGTTGTTTGATAACATGGATTAGTAACTATCAAGAATTGTATAACTCATTAAAAACCTTTGCTGAGTCCTTTCAGCATTAACTTAGGCTGCAAAGGCAAGCAGTAAGCAGTTTTGGTTTTGCCTCGAATGGATACTTCTGTAGAGTGAACTTCTCCTTTGAGTTTAACCTGAGCAAGGACTTCGTTACTGGTTTTTGCAGGTGACTTTGCTAGCATCATAGTTACGTGAGGAACTCTGTTGGCAACCTTTAGTTCAGTCAGTACTTGTGTAGCTGAACATACAAGTTCTCTAGGCACGTAAACTAAGTGTGTGAGTTTAAGCATGTGAGAGTCGCCCTCTGAAAAAGACAAGTACTCTTGGGAGTTCACCAAGCTTCTGTTGCCTCCTATGAACAAAGAAGTCATATGCAGAGAGTTAGTGAACTTCCAAGACTCTGCAAAGTACTCTCCTCCTCTAAAGTGTGTAGGAAGAGTTTCTAGGAGTTCCCTTAAGTCTTTCTGGAGCTTTTTGTCAGACGGAAACTGGAGTCTGAGTTCTTCAAGGGCTGAAAGCACCAAAGGAAACACCAAACTGGAGAGTTGGGGTTCTAAGTCAACTCCAATGTACACAGGGAGTTTCTTTGGTGCCATTTTAGTTTCTTTGGCTTCTTGAGTTTTAGACTCTTCAACTCTGTGTAGGACTCTCCTTAACTCAGTTACAAATTGCTCACTTGAGTTTACTTGTTTAAACTTGCTTCCGAAGCTCATAAGTGTTTCAACCAGGCTCACTATTTGGTGTTTTTTAGGAAGACTGTTGGGTTTGAAGCAGTTTAAAACATTCTCAACCATATCTTTCAGGTCTGGGTTGACTCTGTGGTCTTCGTCTGTAAAAGGAACTTCTACTCTAAAGTCAAAGCCTTCACTAAGGTGGTCCAGAGTGAACCCTTGGTACAACTGAAACATCATAAGCACCACAGCCATCTTGTGGTAAACGTCGCCATCAAGGGTTTCATGCAGGTCCCTGTCCCTTGCCCTTAGTAAGCACTGCACCAACATGCTTAGTGAAAAAGGGTACACTTGCTGGAACTCAGAGTCCATGTTGAGAACAAAGGGGTCTCTGCAGTAAGGAGTCAGCATCACGAACTTAAGGTTCACTTGTGAAGGTTTGTTTTTGCGGACTTCATTCAGAGTGAAGTCAATGGCGTTTGGAGGGTGGTTTTTGTCTAGGAATACAATGTGGGGGTAGTGGTTTGAAACCAGAGCTGCAGCAACTTGTTGGAAGAACTGCTTCCTAGCAGGTTTAGCAGTTTTTTCAAAGGCTGTCTTTTTGTCTGCTTTTTGGTTGCGCTGCATGTACTCTTCCATGCACTTAGCTCTTACTTTGTCTGAAGAAACCACACTGAAACTGCAGCCTAGTTGTTCTCTGAGTAAAGAGTTTATTAGGAAGGACTTTCCCATAGCTGGGATTCCTATAGGCAGTACTACGTATAGCAAGTTTTGGGAGTGAGTTAAAGGTTCTTGGGGAGTATTTGGTTTTTCTTGAGGAGTTAGTTTTGCTTTGATCTTTTGCACAGTGGTTTCTAGTGGCTCAGAGTTAGATTCCACTATGTAGTCTGGGTACATTGCTTTGGAGTTTTCTCGGATGTTGCGTATTGAGTCAAGCTGGTTATTAAGTCTTTTCTGGAGGTCTTTGGGTTTAGTAGACAAAAAGCTCTGCACAGTTGGAAGCACAGGTTCCTTTTTCCTTTCTTTCCTGGCTGTGTTGAGTCTTTCTAGAGACTTTTCAATGCCTTCTTCGTTGTACCCACAAAACACCAAAATAGCGTTTTCTTTGAAACTATTTCCTACACTCACAACGTTGTTGACTAAGCATAAAGGCATTCCTTGTTTGAATTCTGCTTTGGAATGCCAACTTGTTTCAAAACTACTGCAGCCTAAGTTTTGAATTATCACTTCAATCTCTTGCATAGTGAAGTACAAAGGCGGAGTGAATAAAACAATACCTGTGGGTGGAACTTCAGAACTTGGAGTTCTAGAAACTTCCTTAACTTCTTCAGACTCTCTAGGAGTCAGCTCGGGACTTTCACCTCCGTTGAACTTGTCTATGAACTTCTGCAACAAGCTGAGATATCTAGGTCTCAAGTCTGAGATATCCATTCTGTGTTTCTTTGCAAACTCAAAAGCAATACCAGCAATGCCTACATAGTAATCCAGTGGCTTAGGTAACTCAAATCCTCTGCTTAGATTCTTGATTTCGTTTTCGAAGATGGACAACACTTTCTTTGTGTCTTTGATTCCATAACACATCTTTCCACGGAGTTTTCTGAAAATACGGTACTCCAGAGTTTTAAGTTTGCAAAGAGAAAGGGTGGTTTGGCTTGACAATGCAAAGCCTAGTTCACCTAAACTGAACTCCAAAGGTGACTCATAAAGCAACCAATCCTCCACAGACTTTAAAACAGGTGAAGCTGGGTCAGAATTCTTCACAATGTAAAGAACACTTCCTTCTTCGCCTGTATTTAGTTCCTCCGAAGAAGTAGTTCTAAAAGTTCCTTCCAAAGCTGAGTACATCTCTGAGATGCTCTGGAAACTTCCTAGTTTCATAATGGGTACATGGCCCAGTCCATACTTTTTGAATAGGGTAAAAGCTTTGAGAGGAGGCACTGTGGATTCAGAAGAGTCGTTTTGAACCATACCATGGAATATGATTTGGATTTGGCTATATTTAACGAAGTGTTGGAACTTAGGGTTACCTACATAGTCTCCTACAAGGGTGAAACCTTCGATTTCCCTCTTAAGTGCTGAAACAGTTTCCTGGGACATAGTTTCCAGAATTCTAAACCAAGTATCAGCAATCAACATGCTAATGGTGAACCTATCACCATCTCTATACCTCTCCAAATCCCCAGAAGTTCTTGCAAGTAAACTCACATTTTTCGAGGAGATTACCCAGCAGTCCAAAGAACCGACGTAAGAAATTTGGGCATTCTCTCCGTCAGCTTTAGTAGCTTTGTAGATGTCAATGGCTACTTCTTCCCTAAGTATAGCGTTTTCAGCCTCGAAAAACATTGTGTGTCTTAAGATTTCGGATTCTGAAGTCCCGCTTAGCTTGGGGTAGTTGCCTGCAAAACTTCCTAGACTGTCAAGGTTTTTAGTGTTACTCTGTTGAACATACTCAAACTTCATGTCAAAGAACTTCTTGAAGCCCCTGCGAATCCACTTCATGTCGATGACTTCATAGTTGATTCCACCTGAATAGTAAACAATTGGGGACTGTGTTTGAGGCTCTCCAACACGAAGCAAAAGTGTGTTGCCTCTGCGAATGTTTTCTCTGAGTTCTGTGTAGTTTATGTAGTCTTTGTCTTCTTTAAACCTTTTCCCTTCGTATTTCACATCCAAGTACATGTAAGAGCAATCAAAGGGAATGTGGCCTTCCATCGCCTTCAAGACAGGCAATCTATGTCTATCCATAGCCCACACATAAACTTCTTGGGGAGACAAGTAGTAATCAGAACTCGAACGAATTGTTTTTTCCATTTATTAAAAAGCCTAGCTCACATTAAACTTTAAGGTAGAACATCAAACAGCATATCAAGTAAAGGCAAAAGCAACTACTGAATCTAACTAACCAAAAAAGTTTAGGCTATCAGCACAAGGGATTCCCTGGCGGTCCCCCACCCAAGTACTAACCTCGCCTTATGCCGCTTAACTTCAGAGTTCGGATGGGATCTGGTGCGTTAGGCATAGTATGGCCGACAGCAAATATATAGCTCTGACTCAACTTAAATACACTTCATATCTTGTTTTTTTCTTAATCATTGAGTTCACCATAATTCAATAACGTTCATTTTAAAGATTTAATATTTAGGTACGAAAACAACACTAGAAGACCTCAGCTGGATCATAATCGAAGGATTCATAAATAAAAACAAATTCCAACTATTACCAACCAAAACGCATATCAGAAAAACTACAATTATCTCAGACATTCTTAAAGCTAGCTTGACCAGCAGAACTTCGAAAGCTGAAACAGAAACATAGTATAAGATACATAGAGGACCCCGTAGAATATAGAAAAGAAGTCAACGGATTCATGTAAGAAGCCAAACATACAAATAGAAAAAACACTCAAACAACAAAGCATGCAAAGCTTTCTGGGGATAAATACACTTCATTCAAAGTATAGAAGTTGTTTCATCTTGTCTTAAATGGGCTCAGCCTAAAAAGCCAGGTCTATGCATTGCCGAATGTAGTCTCTATTTCTTGAGTCCAATCGAATCCGATTATCATTAGCTACCTCAATTTTTTAGTCTGCACAAACCCGACCCTCAATGTTTGGCGGTATGCCGAGATCTCAATTTAATACACTGAGGGTGAAATACTTTTAATTTAAAAGTTTGCTTCGAAACTTCTATTTCATTTTGGTCCATAATTTGATGACGCAGGTAGATAAAATAAACTAAACGCTTAAGACTCCAAGCAGACTTTAGCTACACAATGAATCGGTCTCTTCAGCCATTCTGATTAACTAATTTTTTTCAAGTTTTAATGGTCCTAATAATGAAATTAATGCTTTGTTTGTTGAATGCTTTAGCGATGCTCAGCTTGAGCTTTGCGTGGGATTGTGGCTCTACTCAGGAAAGACAACCCACTATTCAATTCAGTGACCAGAATTCAAGGAGATTGCAAGGTAGTGGGAGAGTTCGTGGAGAGACCTTGTCTCCGATAAGGCTGACCTACTACTACCAGAACTTTGATTTAGGCAGTCAAGAACTCAACGACTACTTCAAAAATGAAGTTATGAAGGCAACTAACGACTGGTTCAGCCGAGCCCTTCTCGTCTACCCCCTAGAAAACCCTCTTCAGGTCCAAACTGAAACCTGTGGAAACGAAATCGCAGTTCCAGATGAGCATAAAGACCCTGGTGTCGAGGACACTGACGTTTTAATCTACATCACCTCTGGAACTGACCAAGAACAAGGTTACGTAGCTTATGCCGGTGCTTGCATTTTAGAAGGTTCTGGACTTGCAAATGTTTTGGCGGGAAGAGTCATGGTGAACCTAGCTTATTTCAACGACATGAGCTTTGAGGAGCACATGTCTACAATGATCCACGAAGTTACTCACTTACTTGGTTTCTCTAATGGACTCTACCAGTACTTCAGAAAACCCGACGGGTCTGCTTACACGGAACAAGAACTTACAACTACAATTGACATCAGAGGAACTACCAAAACCTTACTTAAAACTCCTAACGTCTTAGAAAAGGCCCGAGAAGTCTTTGGATGTCCTACCTTGGAAGGACTCGAACTAGAAGAAACAGGAGGTTCCGGAACAGCTGGTTCTCACTGGGACATGAGGGTTATGTACAACGACTTCATGATTGCGCGTGTAACCAAAGACCCTATTTACTCCACCATTACTTTGGCTCTTTTGAAAGACAGTGGGTGGTATGATGTTAACTACGACTTCGGTCAAACGCCTATTTGGGGCCGTGACAAAGGATGCGACTTCCATACTACTAAGTGCGTTGAAAACGGTGTAGCTAACTTCGAAGAGTTTTGTGTAGAACAGCAGAAAGAAAGCTGTGACATCTTCCACCTTTACAAAGGGTACTGCAATGCTGTGTCTTACAATGGGGAGTTGCCTGCTGAATTCCAGTACTTCTCTGACCCTACTATTGGAGGTTGGGATAAGTACATTGACTACTGTCCTGTGAGAAGTCAGTACTCCAACGGTTCTTGTAGAAACACAGGGAGGTCTGAAAGTAAAATTTACGATTTCTTTGGGGAAAAAGCTTGTGACAACTGCAGATGTTTAACAGGAACCATCATTACTTCTGGAACGTCTCTGAATGGCGATCCTTACCACACTGGGTGCTACGAAGTTTTGGAGTGCACTCAAGAACACGCTTTAGTTTTGGTAGGAGACAAAGAAGTCATTTGTCCGTTTACTGGAGGCCAAGTGCAGGTTGAAGGATTCGATGGGTACCTTGAATGCCCTAACTCAGACATTTTGTGTGACGACGTTCCTTGCAAGAATGGATGCTACGGAAGGGGTACTTGCGAGAAAGGAGTCTGTCAGTGTGATGCTGGGTTTGGAGGCTCAGACTGTTCTGTAGAAGCTTGCAAAGATCTTAAATGTAAAACTTGTGTCGATAACTTGTGTGCCAAATGCAAACAAGGATCAGAGCATAGTGGCAATGGAGTTTGCGAGTGCGTGCAGTACTCAACCGAAAACCCATCAACTGGAGAATGTGATTGTAACACTGGTTTTCAATACAACTCAGGAAATAACCAGTGTGTATGCCCTGAATTCGAAGAAGCAGTTTCAGGCTCTTGTGAGTGCATTACTGGGTACGTCAGAGTTAGTGGAACTTGTGTAGAAGCCTGTGCAAACAACAAGTGTGAGACTTGCGATGGTGACTTGTGCGACCAGTGCAAACAAGGATCAGAGCACAGTGGAAATGGAGTTTGCGAGTGTGTGGAGCATTCCACTGAAAATCCATCAACAGGAATTTGTGATTGTAACACTAGTTTTCAATACAACTCAGGAAATAACCAGTGTGTATGCCCTGAATTCGAAGAAGTAGTCTCTGATGTCTGTGAGTGCATTACTGGGTACGTCAGAGTTAGTGGAACTTGTGTAGAAGCTTGTGCAAACATTAAGTGTAACGCTTGCAGTGGTGATTTGTGTGATCAATGCAAGCAGGGGTCAGAGCACAGTGGTAATGGAATTTGCCAGTGTGTGCAGTACTCCACTGAAGACGGGTCAGGGATTTGCCAATGTGACGCTACTTTTCAATACAATTCAGGAAACAACCAGTGCGAGTGTCCTGAATTCGAAGAAGTAGTTTCAGGCTCTTGTGAGTGCATTGCTGGGTATGCAAGAGATGGATCGACTTGCGTTGAGTCTTGTGATAACGTTAAGTGCAATGCGTGTGACGGAACTGGGCACATGTGCGCTGATTGTCAAGATGCATCAGAACCTGATAGTAATGGAATTTGCAAATGCGTGCAGTACTCCACTGAAGACCCATCAACAGGGATTTGTGAGTGCAACACTGATGATGGTTTTAGTTATAATGCAGCTAGCAGTCAGTGTGAGTGTCCTATAAACGAAACACCAGTTTCAAATGTTTGTGAATGTGTTGTTGGGTACTCACGAGTAGGAGGAACTTGTATGCAAGCTTGTGGAGATGCTAAATGTGCCACTTGTGATGGATCAAACGACCTATGCACTGAATGCAACCAAGGATCAGACCTTACCAACGGAGTTTGTCAGTGCATTGAACACTCTACGGAAGACGGATCAGGAATTTGCCAGTGTAATACTGGTTTTGAATACGACTCAACTAACAACTTATGTAACTGCCCCGCCAACGAAGAAGTAGTTGGAAGTTCCTGTGAATGTGTTGTTGGGTACTCACGAGTAGAAGTAACCTGTATGCAAGCTTGTGGAGATGCTAAATGTGCCACTTGTGATGGATCTGACGACTTATGCACTGTATGCAATCAAGGATCAGAGCTTACCAACGGAGTTTGTCAGTGCATTGAACACTCTACGGAAAACATGTCAACTGGAGAATGTGATTGTAATACTGGTTTTGAATACGACTCAACCAATGAACTATGTAAATGCCCTACAAATGAACAACTAAATTCGAGCTTAGATGGCTGTGAGTGTGTTACTGGGTATACAAGAGTTGGAGGAGTTTGTGTAGAAGCTTGTGCAAACATTAAGTGTAACGCTTGCAGTGGTGATTTGTGTGATCAATGCAAGCAGGGGTCAGAGCACAGTGGTAATGGAATTTGCCAGTGTGTGCAGTACTCCACTGAAGACGGGTCAGGGATTTGCCAATGTGACGCTACTTTTCAATACAATTCAGGAAACAACCAGTGCGAGTGTCCTGAATTCGAAGAAGTAGTTTCAGGCTCTTGTGAGTGCATTGCTGGGTATGCAAGAGATGGATCGACTTGCGTTGAGTCTTGTGATAACGTTAAGTGCAATGCGTGTGACGGAACTGGGCACATGTGCGCTGATTGTCAAGATGCATCAGAACCTGATAGTAATGGAATTTGCAAATGCGTGCAGTACTCCACTGAAGACGGATCAGGAGTTTGCCAATGTGACGCTACTTTTCAATACAATCCAACAAACAACCAGTGTGAGTGTCCTGCTAACGAAGAAATAGTCTCTGATGTCTGTGAATGTGTTCCTGAGTACGTCAGAGTTAGTGGAACTTGTGTAGAAGCCTGTGCAGATGCTAAGTGTAAAACTTGTGCCGATAACTTGTGTGGTCAATGCAAACAAGGATCAGAGCATAGTGGCAATGGAGTTTGTGAGTGTGTGCAGTACTCAACCGAAAATCCATCAACAGGAATTTGTGATTGTAACACTAGTTTTCAATACAATCCAACAAACAACCAGTGCGAGTGTCCTGAATTCGAAGAAGTAGTTTCAGGCTCTTGTGAGTGCATTACTGGGTACGTCAGAGTTAGTGGAACTTGTGTAGAAGCCTGTGCAAACATTAAGTGTGAGACTTGCAGTGGTGACTTGTGTGGTGAATGCAAACAAGGATCAGAAGTCGATGGAAATGGAGTTTGTCACTGTGTGCAGTACTCCACTGAAGACGGATCAGGAGTTTGCCAATGTGACGCTACTTTTCAATACAATTCAGGAAACAACCAGTGTGAATGTCCTGAATTCGAAGAAGTAGTTTTAGGCTCTTGTGAGTGCATTGATGGGTACGTCAGAGTTAGTGGAACTTGTGTAGAAGCCTGTGCAGATGCTAAGTGTAACGATTGTAATGGTGAATCATGTTCTGAATGCAAACAAGGATCAGAACTTGACGGTGATGGAATTTGTCAATGTGTGCAGTACTCCACTGAAGACTCGTCAACTGGGATTTGTGAGTGTAATGCTAGCGATGGATTTATCTATAACTCAGGAAATAACCAGTGTGAGTGTCCTGCTAACGAAGAAATAATCTCTGATGTCTGTGAATGTGTTCCTGAGTACGTCAGAGTTAGTGGAACTTGTGTAGAAGCCTGTGCAAACATTAAGTGTAACAACAATTGTAATGGTAACTTGTGTGCTGAATGCAAACAGGGATCAGAACTTGACGGTGATGGAATTTGTCAATGTGTTCAGTACTCAACTGAAAACCCATCAACTGGGATTTGTGAGTGCAATACTGGTGATGGTTTTGTTTATGACACAGATACCAATCAGTGCGTATGCCCTGAATTCGAAGAAGTAGTCTCTGATATCTGTGAGTGTGTTCCTGAGTATGTTAGAGTTGGTGAAACTTGTGTAGAAGCCTGTGCAAACATTAAGTGTGATACTTGCAATGGTGATTTGTGTGGTCAATGCAAACAAGGGTCAGAAGTCGATGGGAATGGAGTTTGTCAATGTGTGGAGTACTCCACTGAAGACCTATCAACAGGGATTTGTGAGTGCAACACCGATAATGGTTTTGTTTATGATGCAGCTACCAATCAGTGTGTATGTCCCGACGAAGATGAAGTGATCATTTCAGAAGCATGTGAATGCGACTCAGGGTTTATAAGGGATACCTTAGGCAGGTGCAAACAAACAGGTTGTGACCCTACTTGCAAAAGCTGTGATCCAACTCAATGCTTAACTTGCTTTGGCAAAGCGGAAGTTAAATCTGGAGAAAACATCTGTAGTTGCATTACCCAGTACGAACTTAACACTAGCACAATGTTTTGCGAAGCTGTTTGTGACGAACTCTGTAACGTTTGCGAGTACGAGAATCCTAGCACCTGCACTGAATGCATAGCTAATGCGGACTTAGATCCAGCTTCAGGTTCTTGCCAGTGCAGTCCAGGTTACATAAATATTGACGGAGAATGCTTTGAAGCCTGTGACAATAAGTGCAAAGACGATCCCTGTGGTGGAACTGAATGCACTGAATGCAAAGAAGGTTCAGAACTTGACAGAGGTGTATGCTTTTGCGTTGACTACTCTACTGAAAAAGGCTCAGGCAAATGTGAGTGCAATGAAACTTTCACTTACGATCCAACTACCAATACTTGCATCTGTGCGGATGAAGACGAGCAAATAATTTCAGGGGAATGCAAATGCAAACCAGGGTTCTCTAGAGACAGTGAAAAAGGAGACTGTGTCTGCAATGAAGGCTTCTTGGCTGTGAACGGAGCTTGCTATAGAGAATGTCCACTTTGTAATGACTGTGACTATGTAAACCAAGAATGTTTGCAATGCATGGACAATGCTGAAAAAAACGCACAAGGAATTTGTGAGTGCTCAGAAGGCTTTGAAATTAGCAGTTCAGGAGACATCTGTTATCAAGAGTGTAATGATTTGTGCTTAAATTGCTTAGATGGAAAATGCACTCAGTGCGCTCCTCTTTCTGAACTTAACTCTCAAAACACTTGTGAGTGCGTAGACAATGCTTTCCAGCAACCAGGTGCTTTGGAGTGCACTTGCAACTCAGGCTACAAGTCTGTGTCTGGCAAGTGTGTGTTGTGCAACACTTACTTCCAGCCTTCAGAGGTTTCAGCTCACTTCTCTGAGAAGTACACCAAGATCCTGGTTGGGTTCAGTGCAGAGTCATCTACTAGTTTCTCGAGTTGTCAGTACTTGGTTGACGAGTCTTCTCTGGAGAAACTGGGGCAGAACCCCAAGTGCACTTGGGAGAACTCTACTATGTTGGTGGTTAGCTTGGGCTCTAACTTCACTATCCGCAACGAAGCCTTGAAACTGAATGCCTTCAACATCCTTAAAAAGGAAGGAGAGTGTTCCTTCGACTACTCCAACTTAGAACCAGTGGCTGAGTACAAGTACCCAGTGCCTACTCCTTCAGCCAAGCTTTCAGCTCCTTACTCCTACAGCATTCCTTGTGCCACCAAGTCACTGCAAGTATCAGCAGAGAAGTCAACTGGAAGAGCAGGTGGGTCTCTTAGTTATGAGTGGAGTCAGTTGAGTGGTCCTTCTAACATTGACTTGTCTTCTCAGACTGGAAGTGTTCTTAGCATTCCCAAAACTCAGCTTTCAGGAGGAGACTACACTTTCAGAGTGTCCATATCAAACACTTTTGGTCGCTCAGACTCAGCAGAGATTTCAGTGAAGGTTGAAGAAGCAGAGGCCTTGTCAGTGCAGATTGATGCTGGCAACCAAATCTCAATCAAGAGTGGAGACTCCCTTAGAATCAAAGCCTTTGTCGAGAGTTTCTGTGGAAAGAGTTCTTCAGTGCAGTATGCTTGGAACTATGAAGGACTCAGCAGTGAAGGAGAAGCACCTGGAAACCCTAGTGCAGTCATTGGCAACTCTAAGCAGTCACACGTCCTTAGAATCAAAGAAGGCGATCTCCAAGCAGGCTATACTTATGTGTTCAAGGCCACTGCTCAGGAAGGAGAGAGTTACGGAGAAGCCTTTTTGTACGTGACTGTTGAAAGCTCTCCCTTGGTAGCCATACTTAACAAGGCTGACGGACAGATCTCCAACGGAAAAGACCTGAGACTGGATGCCAGTGAGTCCTACGATCCAGACAACTCGCAAGGTTCACTGGAGTTTGAGTGGACTTGCACTGAACCTGGCAAAGACTATTGTGAAAGCACTTCTGGAGAACAGCTACTAGACACTGAACAAACTGGGTCTATACTGCAAATTGAGTCTGAGGAACTAAGACCTGGGGCCTTCTACTACTTCTGCGCGAAGGTTTCCAAGGACACCAGAGAAGACCAGAAGTGTGTGGAACTAGAAGTAGTTGAGATGGATGATGGAGGAATTGAAATACCCAAGCCTCTTTTCAAGATGAATCACCAGTGGGGACTCATTATCTGGCTAATTGTGCAGGGCTCCCTGGAAAACAGCATTCAATGGAACCAAGTGTTAGGACCTACTCTCACTCCTACAACTCCTCTGCAGAGCCCTTACATCTACTTCCCTGCCTACTCAATGTCTCCTGGTTCTTACTACGGTTGGCAAGTAACTCTTTCTAGCCCAGCAGGAGGCTCCCTTGCAATGACTATTCCCTGGAACACCAACGTAGGACCTTCTTGTTTAGGAGGTTTGGAAATGAGTCCTTCTACAGGTTCTGCTCTTTCCACTGAGTTTGAGCTTAGCATCGTGGACTGTTTTGACGGTGACGAAGAAGACTACCCCTTATTCTACTCCTTTGGACTTATGTGGCACGGCTTCTACATCCCCTTAGCTCCTCCCAGACTCTCCAACAAGGTGACTACTAAGTTACTGCCTGGCACCAACACCCTCTTTGCCATGGTGTGTGACTCAATGTGGAGTTGTGAGTACTACAAACAGTCCTTCACTGTAGGTTCAGTTTCCAGAAGGAGACTGGAAGAGAAGTCTGTTTCAGAAGCCTTTCTGGAAGACGTCAAGGACCCCGAACTGATTCCTGGCACTGTGCTTATGTACTGTGAGAGTCTTGAACTGGAACAAGCAGCCATCACAACTATGCTGTCTAAACTCAAAGAGTTCTCTCAGGACCTAGAAGACATTGATAAAGCTACTTACAGCAACACCATCGGAGCCATTTCAGCCATGATGAGTGAAGAAAACACCAACGAGTCTCAAACTCTGGAACTAGTAGACCTGGCCTTGTCCATGCTGGACTTCGAACTAGAAATACTCCAAGAAGACACTGAACTACTCATGGACAGTGCAAAAAGCCTGACTGAAAAGTTCAACTTAAACAACAAAGTACTTAAGAAGAGCCAAGAACTCATCAGCAAAGTGTTCAACAAGTACTTTAAAAACTCCACTCCTGGAGACCAACCCACAAACATTGACCTGAAAAACATCACTACCTACAGAATGACTGAAACACCTGAAAAGTTCAAGAATACCACCTTAAGCATTCTTGACTCTAACTTAACTCTCCCAGAGTCACTGCCTTTCTCCAACAACGACGTTGTAGACATAGAACTGACCAGTTACAAACAAGCAGGCAACTACTCAGACATAGTTGACCTAAGCTTCTTCAAAGGAGGAAGTTACTCTGGATTCAACTTAGACCTTCAAGACAGGTCTCTTTACTCTCTCAACAACCTAACTGAGCCCATCAGCTTTGAAGTTCCTTTCCATGATGCCAGTGTTGAAAACTGGGGCTGCGGATACCTAAAAGACGAAGAGTGGGTAGAAGAAGGGTGTGAAGTTATAGAAGTCAAAAATAACTCAGCCATTATCAGCGTAACCCACACCTCAATCTTCAGCTTGCAACCTAAAAAAGTGGATTCAGTAGCAATAATACAAGAAGAAACTGAGGAACCAGAAGCCTCTTCAGAGTCAGATTCAGTCGAAAGGGCCAGATTAATCGGGCGAGTGGTATCAGGAATTATTCTTCTCTCAGTTGCTATTAGTTCTGGCTTCAATCCAAGCCCAGCAACCTTGTGGGCATTAGTGAACACTCTAGACATAATCATTTACATTCCTTTGTCCAGGAACTCTCTTACACCTGACTTAAAGGCATTCTTAGAAGGACTTGACATTCTGGAACTCATTATTCCCAACTTTTTCGAATTTGCATTTGACTCTAACACCAGCTCTAACCCCAACGAAACCTTTAGTGACTTTAGGTTCGAGTCAACTCTGTTCTTGCTCAATATAGGGAGCAAGTTTACTATTTTCTGCTTAGTATTATTGCTGTGGCCTGCAGTCTGGATGCTTTCTAGGACAAGAATTCCTTTTGTGGCTAAGATTTGCCAGATCTTTTTACCGCAGTACAAGTATAGTGTTTTATTAAGAGGCTGGATGTTAGTATACCTTGATTTGTTAACAGCGTTTTTGATCCAGGTCTCTAACGTTCCTTCTTCAGATGGAGTCATAGTCTTCAACTACTGTATAGGAGTTATTTTTGGACTTCTACTTGGATTCACTCCATTGGTACTCTTGATATTCAATATTAAAAACAAAAACAAGATTGTTTCCGAAGATTTTGATTTCTATGGTTATTGTGGAACATTGTTCTATGAGTACAACTGCCAGCAAAAATACTTAGCTTCCCACACCTACTTACTGTTTTTTTTTAAAAGAGCACTGTTTGCAATCAGTTTAGTTCTGTTGACAGATTACTCTGTGCTCCAGAATAGTATCAACTTAGTACTTATGGTTGGGTACGCAGCTTTTATCATAACAATAAAGCCATTCAAAGAAAAGCTCGACCAATTAGTTTCCATCATTATTGAAGTAGGCATCTGCTTGTTGTTCATAGGTTGCTACTATTTCTTACAAGATTCCTCAAGAGATGCTGACGAAGGAATGCAGTACACACTGATCTGCTTTATATTAGCAATAATCATAGTCCAGTCTTTAGCTGCGATATTGCCTCTAGTATTGAGAATAATCAAGTCGGACAAGGATGAGTCTACCGAAAAATATAAAGTACCTGAAACTCCTGCTTTAGAAGCTCCCAGAGGAAATCAATTGCCAGAAGAAGGACAAGGAGAGCCTAGAGCTCCATCTGAAGAATCAAGCCCGTTGAGCTCTAGTGTGAGTGGCCATATTGATTAGTAAGTAGTTGAAAGAGAATAATTAAGGCTTTATTCAATTTTGAGTGTTAACTTCAAAAAGAATATATTTCAAGGGATTTTCCTTTCTTTATATTATAAACTTTGGTGGCATAAGTACTATTTAGAAGTTGGATACACCAAAAAGTTTAGGCTATCAGCACGAGGGATTCCCTGGCGGTCCCCCACCCAAGTACTAACCTCGCCTTATGCCGCTTAACTTCAGAGTTCGGATGGGATCTGGTGCGTTAGGCATAGTATGGCCGACAGCAAATATATAGCTCTAACTCAACTTAAATACACTTTATATCTTGTTTTTTTCTTAATCATTGAGTTCACCATAATTCAATAACTTCATTTTAGAAAGATATTTACATTAGTTCCTTAAGTCAAATATTCTGTATCCTAAGTGCTCCTCGTAAACTGCATGAGATGCTTCTTGGAACAGGCCCTCAGAATGAGGGTGGAATCCTCGGTTCTGGCACTTACTTATTTCACTCAGCCCTTTTTGAGTAAGTGAAAAGGCACTTAACTTCTGAGCACAAATCGGAGAATAAACTAGTGCTAGGGCTTCTGGCAGTAAGCACTGATAGTTGTATTGAGTGTGCATGTCTACAGAAGACAAGAACAAACTGTGTTTTGGGTGTGTGTGGATCCACCCTAAACTTATCCAGTTTTGTGACTCAGTAGCTTCAAGCAGCAACTCTTCGTCAGAACAGTCACAAGAGTAAGGGTCTCCAGACTGTTTAGGCAAAACAAGTCCTTTGCAGTGGAGTTCGTTTTCTTTCTGAAGTCCACAAAGAATCCCTAGGGTTTCTGTGTTGTGTTGGGTGTTTTCTTCAGAAATCTCTAAAAAGTCCAGTACAACTCCTTTGGGGATTCTAAGGGTCCGGAGTGAGTTTAAGTTATCTAAGTAGTTATTGGGTCTGTACAAGTTTAAAGGGGTTTCTGACATTTATTACTTAGTTTTACAAACTTCCCAAATTTCAGAGGGAACGAAGCACCCTGTTTGGTTCAAGTGCACTAAATTAACTACTTCTTTGGAGTCAAGAATTCTGTAGTTACTCCCTACTGCTATTTTGGTGACTTTGCCCCTAATGCTAGTTTCAATGTTTACAGGACTGTTCTGTTTACCCACAACAAGTAGTTTAAAGGGCAAGTAGCACTTTTGAGAGGTGCTACTGGTTCCTTTATTCCTACAAATGATGTTTTTTAGGGTGTTATAGTACTCTGCGAGTTTTAGCAACTCTGACTTTTTAGTTTCAATGTTAGGAATTTCTTGGATGCCTTTGGGCTTAAACTTTTTGTAAGTTTTTTCAAAAATTCCAACTGCCACTAACACGTTTAGGGCGTCATAAATCCTCCTCCTTACGTTTTTTTCGTTGCTAGAAGAACAGTTTAGCCTACTCAGTACTTCTTCTGATACACTTTTGTAGGAAGCGTTTTCTTGCTTCTGCACTATTTGTTTGATTTGGAAACTCAAGGTTTTTAAACTGTGTGATTTGGGCTTTTGGGGTTCTTTTTGCTCAGTTGGCACTGAACACTCACTCCACATTGCACTTAAACTTGAGTCTTCGCAGCTGAACCAAGTTGTTTCTTGCAGATTAGCAGCCAAATCGAGAGGACTGTAAAGTAAATCAATATGGTTTTCACAGTAGTTCTTGCTGAACACAGGGGATCCCAGAACCGGACTTTCCGAACCTAGTCCGTAAACTGCACGGATCTTAGATATAACCACTGAACTCAAAATGCACTTAGGAGACTGCTCTAATACCCCCAGGTCTAAATAGATCTCTTTGAGAAGGGAGTCTTTTAGTGCAGCTCCTAAAAACCTAGTTAGAACTTTGTCAGCGTAGTACTCCTGCCTCAAGTGCGCCAGAAGTTCTTTTATATGCTCAGGACAAGTTTGCATGGCTCCCAACATGGAATTAATTCTGGGGACATTCTTTGAGGGCTTTAAGTGTTAAGCCCAGGAACTAGGAAGTAGTTAAGTGTTTACTCTTTAAGACTTAAAATGACTCAACACAGCGGACTTCTTATAAATAATCTAAAAATGTCAACTAAAAGACCAAGTAAAGCTGAGTCACTATACCGCAACAGCTTAATGGAGTACAAACACACAATAGAAAACAACATTTACGCAAGAGAACTTGAAAATAAGTACCATAAAACTAAACACTACCCCATAAAAACCAAACCAAAACTCAGTTACGTCAAAGAAACAGTAACTCACAATTGGCCCGTAGAAAGCAGAATTTTCGCACAGATCCTTAAAAATAAACTTGAAGACAATTCAAAAAACCCTTTGAAACCTAGAAAGCTCTCTAGTTCAAACCGCTCAAGTATCTCCAGCATAAGAAGGTCGCTAATGTCTTCTAGACAACAGAGAAGAATCCAAACTTCTTACTTCAACTCACAGATTCCCAAACTCGGAGCACTAAACGTCAGCAAAGACAACTCCCCCTCCAAACCCAAAGGCTCCAAACCCAAACCCTTTGCCAAGCCTATGAAGTCCAACCTTAGTTACGCGCTAGCTCAAGAGCGCTTCCCAAGTGCGCGCTTCATGAACATTTACAACTACGAAGAAAGCAACCAAGCTTCTATGGAAAAGCTAGAAGACGACGACTCTAAGATTTTTGTGGACTTGACTTTAATAAACACTCCAAGGTACAACCACTCTAAGTAATTATGTTAATGGAATTTAAAAAGCGGCCCTTTTTTGTTCAGTACATTATTGATGATCTCTTTTGCTTCGGACTTTAAAAACTTAGAACTAAGTGACTGACCTTTTTGAGCAAACAAAAAAAGAGGAATGTTTTGGTCTCTAGTTTTTAAAATAGGACTGTTGCGGGACTTTGGCTTGGCTGCAGTGTTTTCGTTGGGTTTCTTCTTAACTCGGTCTACACTGTTGGCCCTCAAAACCCTAGTTTTGGAGTTGGCTTTGTGAAGGTTGCTGAAAGCTCCGCGCTTAGCGTTGGAAACTTGGAGAACAGGAGGTTTGGCTTCAGTTTTCACAGTTGAAGAAGAGCGTTGGGCAGGTGTGACTTCAGTGTTTTTGTAAGCTTTGATGAACTCAAGAGTCTTTTTGGCAGGTTGATTAGAAAGGTTGTTTGACTTGCGGAGGTTCCTGTGGTACTCTAAAGGGGAGATTTTAGGTCTTTTCTTGGTAGGCGTGATGCACATAGGTTTGATTTCAATGCTGGACTCAACTTTGGGGATGGTTTCTTCTTCAGGTAGCTCTTCGGAGTCCTTGACTTCGAGTTCAGGGAGCTCAATGCAGGACTTAGGGAGTTGGCTTCTGACTTGGTTGAGTTCTTCTTGCATCTTGGAGATGATTTGGTCCTTTTCGTCACTTTGTTTTTGGGCTTGGATAGCTTTTTGTCTGTACTCTAAGTTTTGTATGTGAAGGTCGGTTTTTTCTATTTTGAGGTTTCTGACAGATATCTGGAGTTCGAGGATTTCTTTTTTTTTTGTGTCTTTTACGCCAGCTAGTTCGTTTTGGAGTTTTTGTTTTTGCTTCATGTTTTTGTAGAGGTTTTGTAAGAACTCGTTTCTTTTGGCTTCGTTGTCTTTAATGTTTCTTTGAATGCTCAGTATTTGTTTTTTTATTTGCTCTGCTTGTTGGGAGTCTTCGCTCTTGCAAGCACTTTCAATACTGGCTAGTTTGGCTCTTAGGCTTTCTTTGTTTTGTTCGTTGAGAGTTTCGATCTCTTTGATGCTTTGTTTGAGTTCCCAATGTTCTTCGAAGTTAGCTATTAAGCCTTGTGAAAGCGAACATACTGTAGACTCGTCAAGTTCTGCAGGAACTTCTTTTTGGAGTTGCTTTTTTTCTTCTTGGCTTTTAACTAGTTCTTTGCTTATGTCTGTCTCGCCTAGTGAGTCTTTGGCTAGTTGTGTTCTTAAGTGCTCTATTTCGTTCCGAAGACTCTGAATGATTTCCATGTAGTTGTTCACATCTACAACTTTGGCAGCTTTGGTGGTTTTAGTAGTTATGCTTGCAGCTCTTTGGGCGTAGTTAAGCGTGTTAAGTGTTTCTTCGTAAGAAGACCAAGCTGGCGAAACACAAGCTATCATTATGGTAGCTGTGTTCCCTCCTAAACTCTCTTTAAGCAGTCTAGTTAACTTTGAGTCCCTGTAAGGCACGTACTGGCCTTTCTTCCTGGGGTCACTTAGAATGTTGATGCAGTTAGCCAGTGCTAACAAAGACTTGTTTATAAGGGCTCCTTCTTGCATGCGCTTTCCTCGGTTTTCAGTGGAAGCAGCTCTTTCGCTTCCTGCTAAGTCTATAAGACTTAACTTAGAGGAGGTCGAGTTGGATTCAACAGTTAATTGGAGCACTGCGTGGGAACGCGTGGAGAATTCGTTGGCAGAAGTAGGCGCCATTGCACGGTTATTATTGCCAGTCTGAATGAGACCTGTTAGCTGTTCCAAACTGTCTACTTGAATTTCAGTTAAGTCCAGCACATTCACGCCTTTGATGGGGTCTTCAACGATCATAAGGTTTTTGGACTGCCCCAGTAAGTCTTTCACTACTTCGTTGTAGATCTCCAAGTAACTCACTTTGACCTTACTTACCTTTTCAAACATGTCTTTAAATACTAAGTACACAAGTCCAGGCTCAGCATGCCCAAACATAGTATGGGTTTTTCCCGCTCCAGTGCTTCCATAAGCAAAACAAGTTGCGTTGTAGCCTTCACAAACTTTGTCGACAAGGGCTTTTGCTGTTTTTTCGTAGATTTCAGAGTTGCAGTAAGAATCCGGGAAAATTTCGTTGAAAGAGTAAGATTTAATTTGGACAGAGAAAGGGTCGTGAATTTGAATTTGAGTGCTACTGCTGGAGTCTAAAATTGACTTCGAAGTGTCTTCTTTGGAACTAAAGGGCCTCACCCTAACGTACACCTTAAAAGGAGTCTTGTCCGAGTTCATTTAAATTATAATGGGCATTGTTAAGTACTAATTAAAACTCACCAAAAAGCACTTTTAAAGCTGAAAAGTGCGCTTCTCCAAGTCCTTCACCTAAGTAGTTAGGGGCAAGCCCTGCTAGCTGGCTAGAGTGGATGTCTACCTTTCTTTTGTCACAGTCAACTCCTTGCAGGACTCCTTCAGTTTGCTTCAGTTGGTCTTTTGTAACCCACACTGCGTAGTCTACTTCGTTTCTGTCAAGTCTCAAGTTAACTTGTTTAGTTTTTACGTGAAGTTTTAAGTAGAAAAAAACTATTAAGTGTTGGTGTCTCGGAAGTCCAATTTCCAAGTGCTGTGGAAACACACTTTCGTACATGCACAGCGGAGTTAGTTCTACTGGCTGCCCTTTGTAAAAGTAACCTGAAGGAGTACTTTGCAGGTCCAGGCCAACTTCTTCGTGGGCTTCTCTGACCGCAGCGGCTTCTAGGGTTTCAAAGGGGTCAAGCTTGCCTCCTGGAAACACCCAAGCTTTGGGAAACACACTTAAAACTTCTGTTCTGCGAGTAAGTAAAAACTTGTTGTCTTGGGATTCAATTAACAAACAACACGCTATTTTGACTGGCTTAGGAATGGTTTGGTGGTTCCCTAGTTCTTGTGTAAACCTTCTTGCTGGGCAGCTTGTAGAGTGCACTAAGTTTAGGTTGTAGACATGCTTACCCTGGAGTGGTTCTGAGGAAAGTGAACAGAATGACTTGGTTCTGTGGTGCTTTAAGTAAACTAGCCTAGTTATGTTTTCTGAACACTCAAGTATATCTAGTATACATACTCCAGTGTTTTGCTGAGCTCCTTTTATGTGGAGGTAGACATTTGAGTCCGAACGATCCATTTATTCAAACCGTTAAAATTCAACATTTATAAATTCAAATGAGTTCAAAAGATTCAAAACCTCTTCTTGAAAGTTCAGAACCCAAACAACAAGTAGCCCCTATCTCAACGATGTTTCGCTACGCAACCTCAAAAGACTATGTGTTAATAGTAGTAGGACTACTGGCTACACTGGGCCATGCAGTACTTCCAGGGTTCCTAGCTGTCCAAGTAGGACGCATATTCGACTCTATGGACCCTACTTCCAGTGTTGACGATTTTTACGAAGCAGAAGTTCAAATTGCCCAAACCTTGTTTGCTTTAGGAGTGCTTGCACTCTTTATAGGGATGACTGCAGTTACTTGCTTCATTAGAGTTGGAACTGACCAAGCTTTAGCTTTTAGACACGCTTACTTCAGAGCACTTGTCAACCGGCCGATTTCTTACTACGACAAAAACAGCCCTGCTCAAATGGCTTCAGCTGTGGACATGGAGTGCTCAACCATAGAAAATGCATCGGGGGAAAAGATCATGGTGCTTTTCGATGCTTCGCTTATGTTTATAAATTCTTGGTTGATTGCTTTTTTCGTGAGTACTCAACTAGCACTACTTGCTTTGGTCCAGTTGCCACTACAACTGCTTGCTGGAAAAATCATTGAAGGCTCTGGAATCAAAGCTACTTTTAGACTGCAGGCAGCGTACAAAGCAGCAGGTGGTGTGAGTGAAGAGGCTTTATACGATGTAAAAACAGTAGCAGCAAACAACGCCCAAAACAGAGTAGCCTTGAAGTACCAACAAAAACTGCAACCCTTAGTTAAGATGCAAACACAAGACGGAGTGATGTTTGGAATAGGCTGGAGTATGTACTACGGAGTGTTGTTTTTGTTCCAAGGCGTTTTGTTCTATGTAGGAGCTTTTTTAATAGCTAACGAACAAGAAAACTGGCTAAACGGTTTGGAAACTTCGCCAGGCTACGTAGTTACTGTGTTTTTTGCAGTAGCTGTGAGTTCACATCAGTTAGGCAATGCTTTGCCCTCTATCCAGTACATAACGAGAGCAAGGGTCAGTGTGGCTGGAATAGTTCCTTTGATCGACCAAAGCGTAAACGAAGGAGGACCTGCAGATGCCTCTAACATCAAAGGAGGAATTACTTTTGAAAACATCCGGTTTTCTTACCCACAAGCTCCTGAAGTCGAGATACTCAAAGGCTTCAACCTTAAAATCCAACCTGGCCAAAGCGTAGCTATTGTAGGCGAAACTGGGGCTGGAAAAAGCACTATCATTTCTATGCTGCAGCAGTTCTACGAGCCCTCTGGTGGTAGGATTTTGTTTGACAACATTGACATGAGGACTTACAACATAGCAAGTCTAAGGAGCCAAATGGGACTTGTGAGTCAAGAACCTATTTTGTTCAACACTAGTATTAGAGAAAACATCTTAGTGGGGAAACGCCACGCTACTGAGCTGCAAATGCTAGATGCTGCCAGAAGAGCTGGAGTCCATGAGTTCGTAGGGAGCCTTCCTCAACAGTATGACACTGTTGTTGGACCTAAAGGGTCACAGTTGTCAGGAGGCCAGAAACAGCGCATTGCTATTGCACGCGCTATCATTCGCAGTCCTAGAATACTGTTGCTGGACGAAGCTACTTCAGCTTTGGACATTAGAACTGAAGCCTCTATCCAAGTCACTTTAAACGAACTGATGAAAAACTGCACCACAGTTATGGTTGCCCAAAGACTCTCAACAGTTAAAAAGGCTGACTTAATATGCGTGCTCAAAGAAGGAGTAGTGGCTGAGCAAGGAAACCACGAAGAACTGATGCAAAAAGAAGGAATCTATTCAAACTTAGCTAAAATGCAAGAAGTGGCAGATGTGCCTTTAGAGTCAGCAAAAAAGGTTGAAGCTGAAGAAGTCCAAGAGTCAACTCCAGCTATCAAAAACTTAAAGCAACAACTGGAGCAAGCTTCAGCTACAAGTTTGATGCTTAGAGTTTTGGAACTCGCTAAAGACTACTGGTGGTGGCTAGCTCTTTCTTTCATAGCAGCTATTGTCTCAGGGGCTGTTTTCCCAGTGTTTGGATACTTCTTTGCCCTGAACGTGACTTACTTGACCCATGACGAGTCAGAAGAAATGATTGAGGACACTGCTGGAACTATTGTGTGGTTGGCTTACGAAGCAGTAGTTGTAGTGCTTGCCTTAACTTCACTGACAGGTGGACTCACTAGAGTTACAGCTTTGTTTACTTATGACATGAGGTTTAAAGGACTCCGTGCCTTGCTGTACTACGACAATGAGTTCTTCGACAGTCCAGACAACCACCCTGCAGTGCTTTCTAACAGACTGTCTTCTGACTGTGCAAAGGTAAACGCCATAGGAGGACCAGTGATAGGAGTTCAGTTGTTAGCAGTAGCTGCAATATTAGTGGCCTTAGTTATAGGTTCCCAGTACTCCTTTACACTGGCTTTGTTGGTAGCAATATGCCTTCCGCTTATATTTATTGGACAAAAAAGGGGCAGACTAGCCCAGATCAGGGGGTTTGCTTTGGTTTCACATGAAAAAGCCACAACAGTAGCCTCAGACACCATGCTGAACCTCAGAACAGTCCACGCTTACAACTACCAAGAAGTGTCTGTGAGGAAGTACTACGAAGGCGCTAAAGGAGTAGCTGAGGACGCTAAAGCCCAAGCAATCAAGTCAGGGTTTTTCTTTGGTTACATGGTTTTGATTCTGTACTTCACATACGGAGCAGCGAGTTGGTACGGGGCTTACTTAGTAAGGGACCAAGGACTTTCCTTTGCAGAGATGAGTTTAGCCTTCTTCCCAGTGATGTTCGGAACTTGGGCTTTTACCATGGTAGGAGCGCTTTCTCCAGACCTTCAAGGAGGAATTGAAGCTGCTAAGAACTTGTTCACTATGATTGACTACAAACCTAAGATAGACGCTAGCTCTGTTGTAGGAATCAAAACTCCTATAGTGGGGCAAATAGAAGTCCAGAACCTAAGCTTCCAGTACCCCTTACGTGAAGTCAAGGTACTTAAGAACCTCAACTTCAAACTAGAGCCGGGCCAGTCACTTGGAATAGCTGGAACTACTGGT
The DNA here is from genome assembly GCA_022984795.1 of Fabrea salina. Lineage (NCBI taxonomy): Eukaryota > Ciliophora > Heterotrichea > Heterotrichida > Fabreidae > Fabrea > Fabrea salina. Next base: position 61,840 of record JALIHJ010000067.1, on the reverse strand, counting down.
TCTGGAAAGTCAACAATCACTCAGCTTTTACTGAGGTTTTACGACTACACTGAAGGAAAGATCTTGATAGACGGAAGAGAGATAACAGGCTACAACATTTCTTACTTAAGAGACAGAGTAGGTTGGGTAGGCCAAGAACCTGTTTTGTTTTCAGGAACTCTTAGAGAGAACTTAAAGTTCGGTAACCCAATGGCAACCGACGCAGAAATCTGGGAAGCTTGTGAAAAGTCCCAAGCCAACGAGTTCATCCAAAGGTACGAAGAAGGACTTGACCGCGAAGTAGGCCACAGAGGACAGAGCTTAAGCGGAGGTCAGAAGCAAAGAATCGGCATTGCGCGGGCCTTAGTCAAGAAACCCAAAATTCTGATTCTAGACGAGGCCACAAGTGCACTTGACACTTCCACAGAAAAGAAAGTCAAAGACTCCATTGCAGAACTCAACATCACCACCATTGCCATTGCACACAGACTCTCAACTATAAGGGACTGCAACAGAATCATCATGCTTGAACTCGGAAATGTTGTAGAGATAGGCACTCACGAAGAGCTAGTGACAAACCAGGGCCCTTACTACAACATGTTGTACGCAGCTTAAGTATTTAATTCTTAGATAAATATGTCGCAGGAATTCAAGACAGATTTAAAAGTCTTAGTTAAAATTGCCAACAAAAACACAACCAGGGTGCTTTGGCATTGGAAGTGCCAAGCAATCAAGAAGGCAGCAAGCACCAAGTATAACAAACTCAAAGCGTACACTTCTAGACTGCTCCGGAAAACCCCCAACAAGCATCCCAAAATCGAAATAAAATCCGTTAAAAACAAACACACCCTAAACAAATCCCAGGTTGCTGAAGACAAAGAAGCCCCTGCTCCAGGCACTTCCTCACAAACAGAGTCCCAAAAACCACCTCCAAATCCCTACAAACCACACTTATCCAGAAGCAGCACCAAAAAAGCCATGGCTAAAGCCTGCAAAAGTTCCCCTGTCATCAAGTCAGACACCAAACGCAATACAAGCGAACCCCCTTTGTCGCCTGTTAAGAAAACCAACTTGTTTGAAAAACTCAGACTCGACCTTATGCAGAAAGCTGCTGTGAAAAATGGGGACTGCAAAGTTTCGGATGACAGTCACAACATTTCTTTTTCCAAGATTTTCGACCAGTCTTCTAAAGATGTTAGTTTTAAGTGCGACGAGGTAGCTGTGGTTAGTTGCTCTCAGCTTGCGCCTCGCAACGACCGGCTGAGCTTGTTTAAAAATGATTTGCTTGGCAAAGGATTATAGAATTAATGTGTTAAATTTAAAATTGTTTTTGACCAAACATGATTTATTTGAGTTTGGTTGTTTTGACAATTGTGGAAGTCAGGTCAGGTCTAGATGCTTCAGCAGATTGTCCTGAACTCAGCGGACTAAGTTCCAGGAAGTTGTCCAGCACTGCAGTTCAGTATGGAAGGGTCTTGGCCAAAGGAATCGACTCATCAGATACCGTCACTCCTACTAGAGTGAATTTCGCACATCCCTTTACCGACCCTATTGTAATACCGATGGTAGCAACGCATTACTATCCTAACTATGTGACCTATAGCTTAACCAGTATAGACTACAGCGGGTTTGAAGTAATTCTAGAGTCTAATTCTGAAGGACCTCTTTTAAAGGACCACGGATACGAGCAAGTCAGTTACTTTGCCATTGATGCTGACCAAACACTTCCAGCTGATATGCAAGCCGGAAAGATTACTCTCACAGGAGGTTCTTGGAGTAATGTAGTCTTTAGCCATCCTTTTTCAGAGGAACCAGTAGTGCTAGCTTCTGTGCAAACAAGGAACAATGATGAAATAGTAGTAGTACGCATTAAGGAACTTGACGCAAATGGGTTTAAAATTGCTATTCAGAACCTTGCACCCGGAGACCCAGTCAATCAAGTAGTAGGCTGGATAGCTATAACTAAAGGGCCTTACAACTTTGGGTCTCAGGTTAAGTTTGGAAAGACAGGAAAAGATGTAACTCACAATAAGGAAACTATCTCTTTGAGTCAAAGTTTCAGTGGAATACCTGTATCAGTTGCATCAATCACATCGTTTGAAGGACCCCAGGCATCCTACTTAAGGGGCTATGTAGGGTCAGCTAATGATGAAATTGCTATGAACATAGAAGAAACTAAGGCCCTTAATGGCTGGCCTGGTCATACAAAAGAGTACGTATCATGGGTAGCATTCTATGCTGACTTACAAGGCACTGAGTATGACAAAACAAACTCATTTTGTCCCAGTGGTTTCAGAAGCCAAGGAGCCAAGTGCTTAGAAGAGTCAAGTTTCATCCTTCACTTAACTTTTGACTCTAACAATGACATTATCAGGGACAAAACTAAAAACTTACCACTTCAAACAGGGGAGGATTCTTCTTTTTACCCTAACTACAAGTTTACAGACCCCTGGTTAGTGCATAAAAGAGGCTACTACTTTAACGGAACCTCTTACATAAGGTTTTCTGAGGACCACTCTTTTGTGTTTGCTCCTGACTTTACTGTAGCTGTGTGGCTGCGTCATGATGGTGGTTCAGGTTACGAAGTTCTTTTAGCAAAGACTTCAGATCAAGAAATTGTTGAGTTAGGGATTCAAGCTGGAAAGCCCAAACTAAAGGTACTTTGCAGTGGCAACCAGCACTTTGAACACTTGTCTTCTAACTCTGTGCAAACCAAAGCATGGAACTTAGTTTACGCACAAGCTTATGTGAAAGCCAACAACAACTATGGAATTAGTCTTACAGTGAACAGCAACTCAGATGAACTTGACTCTGGACTGCAAGTGTTTCTTGCTGATACTGACTCAAACTACAAAATGACTATTGGAAGTAAGTTTATGTCAAGTTCATATCAAAGTTTTTACAAGGGGTTTTTGTACGAAATGAGGATCTATAATACCAAGTTCAATGCTGGTAGGCTAATCAACCCTACTTGCACTGAAGAGTGTTCTGTTTGTCCTGCACCTCTTGGTGAGTGCATTCCTTCGTGTGACGTTGAAGAAAGGTGGACTGGAGGTAGTTATAATGACTGTAGCTCTTGTGATAATTGTCCTAAAGGATGCCTTGAAAACAGTCCAAATTGCAGTTCTTCGTGTAGTTACAAGTGTTATCAGTGCACTAAAGACCAGGGTAACTGCTTGCAGTGCATGGAAGGGACTTATTTGGAGAACTATGAGTGCTTCTGCATAATAGATTTGTGCGTGGATTGTGAGGACGCTGAAGTGTGCTTGAGTTGTGTAGAAAACGCTTCTTTAACTCCAGATTCTAAGTGCCAGTGCAATAAAGGGTACTCCCAAAACGGAAGAGAGTGTCAAAAGGAATACTTCCATGCAGCCCTTCAAGTAAAGGAAAACAACTACCTCAACCTAACCTTTTCAAGCAGTCTTGACACACCACTTCTTCAAAGTGACGTAAAGATTACACTTAGTGACCCTAGCATTCAGTTTACTTACTCAATGGAAAAAGTATCAGATAGCCAGTACGATTTCGCTCTAAAGTTTGAAAACAACGTTCCGGAAGGAGAAGGAGTTACTTTGAGTTTTTCAGACTTTTCCAGTATCAGAAGTGCCCAGAAGAAGTTTTTGTACGAAGAAACACTTCAGGGGAGTCTTTACGAGTTCGAAGTGTACTGCCAGGACCTGTGCAAGTTGTGCCAAAACACCCAAGTGTGCTTGACTTGCGTAGACAACTCTTCTTTCAATGCTTCTAAGTGCGCGTGTGACGAAGGTTACTACCAAAGCGAAAACAGGTGCTTCAAAAACTACTTCCACTCTACTTTAGAAGTAATGTGGGGAAACCACCTCAACCTAACTTTTTCAAGTAACTTAAGCACTCCACTTTCAGAGAGTGATGTGAAAGTTACTTTAGGAAGTGCTTCGCTTAGATACACTATGGAAAAGAAGTCTGAAAGAGTTTACTACTTCGCTTTGGAGTTCAACCAGTACATCCAAGAAGGAGAACTAGTTACTTTGACCTTCAACTCTGAGTTAAGAAGCACCCAAAAAGAATTTCTGTACGAAAAAGTACTTGAAGGAAGCTTGTATGAAGTAGTAGTTGACTGCAGAGAGTCGTGTGCGACTTGTAGAACTTTTGAAGTGTGCTTGAGTTGTGTAGAAAACGCTTCTTTAACTCCAGATTCTAAGTGCCAGTGCAATAAAGGGTACTCCCAAAACGGAAGAGAGTGTCAAAAGGAATACTTCCATGCAGCCCTTCAAGTAAAGGAAAACAACTACCTCAACCTAACCTTTTCAAGCAGTCTTGACACACCACTTCTTCAAAGTGACGTAAAGATTACACTTAGTGACCCTAGCATTCAGTTTACTTACTCAATGGAAAAAGTATCAGATAGCCAGTACGATTTCGCTCTAAAGTTTGAAAACAACGTTCCGGAAGGAGAAGGAGTTACTTTGAGTTTTTCAGACTTTTCCAGTATCAGAAGTGCCCAGAAGAAGTTTTGTGTACGAAGAAACACTTCAGGGGAGTCTTTACGAGTTCGAAGTGTACTGCCAGGACCTGTGCAAGTTGTGCCAAAACACCCAAGTGTGCTTGACTTGCGTAGACAACTCTTCTTTCAATGCTTCTAAGTGCGCGTGTGACGAAGGTTACTACCAAAGCGAAAACAGGTGCTTCAAAAACTACTTCCACTCTACTTTAGAAGTAATGTGGGGAAACCACCTCAACCTAACTTTTTCAAGTAACTTAAGCACTCCACTTTCAGAGAGTGATGTGAAAGTTACTTTAGGAAGTGCTTCGCTTAGATACACTATGGAAAAGAAGTCTGAAAGAGTTTACTACTTCGCTTTGGAGTTCAACCAGTACATCCAAGAAGGAGAACTAGTTACTTTGACCTTCAACTCTGAGTTAAGAAGCACCCAAAAAGAATTTCTGTACGAAAAAGTACTTGAAGGAAGCTTGTATGAAGTAGTAGTTGACTGCAGAGAGTCGTGTGCGACTTGTAGAACTTTTGAAGTGTGCTTGAGTTGTGTAGAAAACGCTTCTTTAACTCCAGATTCTAAGTGCCAGTGCAATAAAGGGTACTCCCAAAACGGAAGAGAGTGTCAAAAGGAATACTTCCATGCAGCCCTTCAAGTAAAGGAAAACAACTACCTCAACCTAACCTTTTCAAGCAGTCTTGACACACCACTTCTTCAAAGTGACGTAAAGATTACACTTAGTGACCCTAGCATTCAGTTTACTTACTCAATGGAAAAGAACTCTAAAAGATCCTACTACTTTAGCCTAGAATTCAATGAGTATATCCAACAAGGACAAGGAGTCACTCTGAGCTTTTTAAACCACTCAAGTATTAGAAGCATTGACGAAAAGTTCTTGTTTGAAGAAAGCCTTCAAGGGACTCTTTATGAGTACGATCCTGAAAAGCAGGAAGAGAAACAAGGAGCTAGGATAGGGAGCAGTGTTTCTGAAATTGGGGGATCTATTGCTTTAGCCTCAGGTTTAGCAGGGCCAACTGCTTCTAGTTTTTGGTCAGCCATTAACACCATCCAAATACTAGGCTTAATCCCTATTTCAGGGAACTCACTTACACCTAAACTTAAAGGATTGTTTAGGTCTTTTAATGACGTAGGATTAATGGTGAACTTGTTTAGAGTGGTATTTGGGTCAGGAGCTACTAACAACCACCAAGAATCATACAAGCATGGATACGACTCAGGCCTATTTTTAGTGAATGCAGGTGAGCTCTTTTCGACAATATTAGCGCTAGTATTGCTTTGGCCGATAGTTTCAATTCTTTCTAAGGCCAGAATTAGGTTTTTAAGGAAGAAGTTTCAAAAGTTGCTGAAGGAGTACAAATATGGTGTGTTTGTTAGGTTCTTGCTAGAAGGCTATTTAGGCCTTTTAGTAGCAGGACTCATTCAGCTATACTTAACTCCAGCTACTGAAGTGCTTTCTCTAGTTAACTATACCCTTGGAATAGTTTTTTGTCTGTGCTTGATACTGTTCCCTGCTTTAGTATTTTGTTTGATTAGAAAAAACACTGAGCTAGTTCTGCAGCCTTCTGAAAACTCAGACTTCCATAAAACCTGGGGATCTTTGTTTTACGAGTTCAAGAAAAACAAACATTCTGTACAGTTCTATAGTCTTTTCTTAGCCAGAAGACTACTTTACGTTCTGAATTCAATGCTTATGAGCAGCTTTCCAGTTGCACAAGCAGTCATTAACTGTTTTCTGATGTTAGTTGTTTTCTTGTACACTGTTATAGTCCGGCCTTACTCCGAACTAATCCTGCAAGTTTCCAACGCAATAGCTGAGTTTGGAGTTTTTCTAGTGTTTTTGCTAATTACTTACTTTTTGAATACAAGTAAACCCTACGAAGAAGCATTTGAAGCTTTGGTGTTTTACACTTGTTTTGTAGTTGTAGGAGTCCAGGCCTTTGCTTCAGTGCTGATGTTTGTGAAGCATATTTCTTATGTTATAAAGTCATACAAAAACAAACCTAAAAAGGTAAAGCACGCAAAAGTAGTTCCTGAAAGAAATGCGAAACCTCAACCAGTAGAAAACTACCATAGCGGAACTTCAGGCGAAGTTATTCTAACAATTGATGACATCCAAGAACCAGAAATCTTCCCGCAAATACTGGAACTTCCTGAAATTAAAGACAAAACTAGTTAAGTTATTCAGACATAATCTTGGAAAGCAAAAACTGGGACTCTTGGGGGCCTGTGTGGTTGATCATGTTCCTAAAGTAAGAAGACTCGTCAGCAGCAAGGTCTTTAGGAGGTCCGACCTCTTTACAAGTTGCTTCGTCCATGACTATGATTTTGTCACTTTCAATAATAGTTCGGAGTCTGTGGGCTATAACTATCAAAGTAGCACTGGCGAACTTTTCTTTAATCTTCCTTTGAATGAAGTTGTCAGTTTCGTGGTCTACGTTGGCAGTGGCTTCGTCCATCATAACTACTTTGTTTTTCCTGAGAATAGCTCTGGCAAGGCACACGAGTTGTTTTTGTCCAGCTGACAAGTTGATTTCTGAGTCACTGTAGCTCTGGTCCAGTACTTCAATGAGTATGTCAAGTTTCACATCTTTAAGGACTTCTTGGATTTCTTGGTCTGAGTGTTCGTGGAAGGGGTCTAGGTTGTCCCTGATTTTAGCTCTGAATAGAAAAGGAGTTTGGGGAATCACTGACATTTGTTTGCGGAGGTTGTGCAACCCTGCTTTCATAAAGTCCACTCCGTCAATCAGAATGCTTCCTGAGCAAGGGTTAACTAGTCTGAAAAGCACCTGCATTATAGAAGACTTCCCTGCACCTGTTCTTCCCACAATGCCTACTTTTTCGCCAGCTTCCAAAACAAAGTTAACGCTTTTCAAAGACAAAGGAAAGTTTTCTCTGTACTTCATGCAGAGGTCTTTGAACTCGATTTTCCCACTCGATATGGTAAAAGGCGTCTCTGACTCTAAAGTGCCTTCTACAGGCAAGTTGGTGTACTCAAGGAGTCTTTGTGGAGAGGACATGAAGTTCTCTGTTTCCACTAAGGTTTTGGACCACCAACCTGCTAAGTTCAAGTAACTAAAAGTCACAGCTATGCTAAGTCCAGCTACTTCAGCACTTATACTGCCTTTAAGGGCTACCAAAAAGATCACGTTGAATATTACAATCCACACTGTAAGGATGTCAGAGTACAACTGAATAGGCCTGATCAAGCACTGATAAGTGAAAAAAGCTTTGAAGTTGTGCCTTGCAGACTGCTCTACTAATTGCCTAAACATGCCTTGTAACTTTAAACACCTAATCACATGGATTCCAGACAAAGCTGCAGACAACTGAGTAAGTAGTGGACTCCTAGTAACTAGCTCTATCTTTCTGAGTTCTTTTGAGTAAAAAAAGAACTTCTTGATCACTAAGTAAACCAAAACCAACCAAACAAAAAACACTACCAAGTTAATTGGGAAGATTATTGAAATCAAAATAACGTTTCCCAGCATAATAGTTGTGGTGTTTGTGGCTTCTGTCATGAAGTTAGAGCAAGCTTCGTCTGTCAAAGCAGTATCTTTAGAAAACCTATTGAGGACCCTTCCAGTGGGGTTCTTGTCGAAGAAAGTCGACTCTGTAGTTGCTAAGCTTTTAATAGCGTGGTTGTGCAAGTTCCTAGAAGAAGTAAACAACCCGTTAATGACTGGACCAAACCTCAAACAGGAAGTTAAGTATAGCACCAGCACAATGAGTCCCAGAGTTTGTATGTAGTAAGTGTCTTCTTGGTCAGACTCGTCTTGGTTAGACCAGTAGCTAGCCCAACCGTAGGCTGCAAACAAGTTAGCTTGCGAAACGATCAAAAGCAGAAGCACTATCAGCACTACAAAGCCTGAGTAAAACCCATACATCCAGAACCTCCAGTACTGTTTGAAAGGCACTGTTCCTTTTACTCTTTCTTCTTCTTCAATCTTGAGTTTTTCTTTTTGTTGGTAAGTTTTTTTCTCTTGAACTTGCTTTTGAGGTTTTTCTTCCGAGCTCTCACCACTTAGTTCGCCCAGCACGTCTAAAACGTCTTCTCTCTGCTTCAGTTCTGAGTAAGTCCCGAAAAACACCTGTCTTCCTCCGACTAACACTAAAACTTTGTCCACCTGGTTCAGGTAGTGAATCTGGTGGGTGGCTAGAACAACAGTTTTTTCTTTAAGGACTCCACCGATGCACTCATTGAACAAGTGAGAAGACACCTCAGCGTCCACAGCACTCAGTGGGTCGTCAAGCAGTACAATGTCTCTGTTGGCGTATACAGCACGAGCTAAACTGATTCTGGCCTTTTGTCCTCCACTCAGTGTGATGCCTTTATCGCCCACAATAGTTTCGTCGCCATCAGCAAAAAGCTCCAAGTCTCTGTCAAGAGCACAGGCTTTGATGGTTTCGTAATAAAACTCTTGGTTCCACTCCTGGCCCATTAAGATGTTTTCTTTGATGCTTCCAGATATGATCCAGGAGTCGTCTGTGCTTATAGAAAAGCTTCCGTTCAAAGCCAAAGTCCCCTCCACAAGGTTTATTTCGTTCAGCAAAGCAAAGAACAAAGACGACTTTCCAGAACCTACAGGGCCTACTACTCCCAGAGTCTCGCCTGTTTCGAGAGTAAAGTTGAGGTCTTTCAAAACAATGTCTTTGGGTTCATGGTTCATGGTTTTGAGTGTGTCGTTGTCTTGGTTAGAATGTGAAAGAGGCAGCCAAGAAAAACTAGCGTTAGTGAGTTCTAGTGGCTTGGTAGCGCGTGAGTACTGGTAGCTGTCGGAAGAAACTTGTTTGGTTAAAAGAGCTTGTGTGATTCTTTTGCAAGCCACCAACAGCAAGAATATACTTTTAATGCCTACTTCGCCCCTGTACACACAGCCTTGGTGCACCATGATGAGTATTGAAATGGTTGCAAAAGTAGGTCCTGTTTCAAGTTTGTTGCCCAACAACATATGAATAGTTAGAGTGGCAAAGATAACCAACCCAATTCCTCCGAAGAAAAGGATCTTAGTTATCAAGTTCAAGTTCCCGTTTTTTCTGAGACCAGAGACTTCTTTGTTCCTAGCTTTGTAGATGTACTCTAGAAAAGGAAACTCCCACCCGTACAACTTAACTACTTTGATTCCTTCTATCAAGTTCGAAATCAACTTAATCCGTTCGTCACTGAAGACTGTAAAGGCAATTCGGTTCTTCTTGACCAAACCTCCAATGTAAATCAGAGCTGGCAAGTGCAAAATAGACAGCACCAGGCCTATAACACCTGCTACTCCAAATACGATTGCCACAACAACCACTCCTCCTATGAAGAGCGGTGGTATCGCCCAGACAAAGATCGAAGTGATAAAGATCTCTAGGATTTCTAAGTCCGACCCTATCACGTTCACTATTTTGCCTGACTTGTTGCCTTCGCTCAGAGAAGGTATCGAGAACTGCAAAGTCTCTTCGAAGACTAGCATAGAAGCGTGGTTTTTGACCCTTCCAATCATGATCAAAAGCTTGTGTGCAGAGTAGTTAAGCAAAAGGGAACTTAAAAGTCCTCCAACAGCAAAAGCCACACACAGAAGAACTCCTTGGTACACTGGGGCATCTTCATCTTCTAGGTATTCTAGAATAAAAAGCGTCATCACGCTCTGGTAGACCAGAAGACTAAAAGCAATCACTCCAGGAAGCACCACTAGAGTATACTCTTTGAGCGTGCTGTCCAAAAGTGCTCTGAGGAAGCTAGGTTTGGACTTTTGTTTTTCTTTTTTCCAGGAAGACTTGAGCTTCTCGTATGACTCTAAGTAAGCTGTGCTCGAAGTCACGTCTACTAGGTTCTCTTGTGAAGGAGGGTTTGTTTTGTAGTACTTAGCAAACTTAAAAGCCCACGTCATGAACAAGTTGCTTATAAACGAGGTTTTGTCGTATTCAACGTGCAGGTTGGACATTTTTACTTGTTTAACTTAAAATTAGGTTCTAGAATTAACAGAAAAAATGGTTCCACCGAGAATTGAACTCGGATCGCTGGATTCAAAGTCCAGCGTGCTACCATTACACCATGGAACCTCACTTATTTGCGAGGTAATTTCTTATTTATACACTAGTTGCTAGTAACAAGGGTGCTTCTTAGGTTTCTGCAATTTTTTTAAGCTTTTGTAAGTTAAAGCCAAGTCGGGGTCCTGGGGGTCCAGTACTGCTTCTTCGATTTTAAGGGCTTTTAAAAGGTACTCTTCTGCTTTTTGGTAGTCTTTTAAGGAGTCGTAGAGGGTTCCTAAGTTGTAGTACGCATAGGCTAGATCAATACTTTCAGGGTCCAGCACTGCTTCGTCGATTTTAAGGGATTTTAAAAGGTACTTTTCCGCTTTTTGGTAGTCTTCTAACGAATCGTAAAGGCTCCCTAAGTTATTGTACGACTCTGCAATGTCAATGTGCTGTGGATCAAGTACAGCTTTTCTGATTTCCAAAGACTTCAACAGGTAATTTTCTGCTTTTTGGTATTCTTCCTTATTCTTGTAAACTACTCCTAAGTCATTGTAAGACAGAGCCAGGCTGGGGTTTTGTGGGCCAACCACTGACTCTTTTATCTCTAAAGACTTTAAACAATACTTTTCTGCTTCTTCGTTTTTTCCCATACGCCAGTAAGCCATTCCTAGATCGTTATAAGACTCAGCTAGGTCATTTTCATCCACACCCACCTGTTTTCTAGTCTCCAAAGATTCCTTTAGGTTGTTTATTGCCTCTTCGTATTTACCTATGCGTGTGTAGATTACTCCAAATTTACCCAAACAGTCTGCTTTTTCCTTCTTAAAGTCTTTTTCAGTTTGTTCTAGTCTTTCCTTGGCTTCTATTACTTCACTTATTTCAACTTTGCGTTTCTTAACCTTTTCTACTAAACAATCGAGCTTAGACTTTAACTCCACAATCCAAAGTCCCCTTAAACACCCCTTAAAATCCATACTTCTCAGTTCTTCACCTTTACTTTCACCCCTCAAGATTTTCCCCCTTACTTCTTCAACCTTACTTAGTTGTTCTGAAGTAGCTTTTTCAACTCCAGAAATTACACACTCGCTCAGTTGAAGAATTTCTAATTTCTTCCGAGCAACCCAGTCAAGCCCCTTTCTTATATACTCAGTTTGGGAAATAGGACCCATGTTATGCCCCTTGGCTATATGACTAGGAATAGTGTGGGTACACAAAAAACTTTCACACTCGCACTGGGCAATAGCTTGACACTTTTGAGGACAGTCAGCTTCCATTTAACTACTAGGTGTTTAAATTTAACATGGAAGAAGCAGTTCAAGTATTTATAAGAGTAAGACCTGCCCTGTCCCACGAAACCAACAAACCCGGCTTCAAACAGTGCGTAAAGGTAACAGGAGACCACTCAATAGAACTGAGTTACCCCAAGGAGTGCAAGCGTCCTTTCAACTACGACGCGGTACTTTCACAGGAATCTTCTGAAGAGCAGGTGTTCTCTACCTCTGCACAAAACTTACTAGACAAAGCTCTGCAGGGCTACAACTCAACTCTGTTTGTGTACGGGCAAACTGGAACTGGCAAAACACACACTATGGGGTTACTCAAAAAAGTCACTCAAAAATCAACAGGGATTGTACCTTGCTCCTTAAAGTACCTACTAGAAAATGCTTCAAACGCCAGTTTTACCTTTAGCTTTTTTCAGATTTACTTAGAAAACATCTACGACTTACTCATGCCTAAAAAAAAAGCACTCCAAATTAGACAAGACTCAGGAAACATATACGTCAAAGACCTTACTAACGTTCCCATTGAAAACTTTGACCAAGCTGCTGACTTAGTTAACTTGTGCCTCAACAACAGAATCATGGGAGCCCACAACGCCAACCAAACTTCTTCAAGGTCCCACTTAGTTCTTTCAATTGACTTAGAACAAGACAACTCCCTTTACTCACGAGTGACCTTTGTAGACTTAGCTGGGTCTGAAAGAGTCAGCAGCACCAACGCCAGTGGAGTCCGCCTTGAAGAAGCTAAGTCCATAAACACTTCTCTGAGTGCTTTGGGGAAAGTCATCTGTGCCTTAACTTCTGTAGGCAACTCGCATATTCCTTACAGGGACTCTAAGCTCACAAGGATCCTGCAGCCTTTCCTCAACGGAAAAGTAGTTTTGATAGCAACTGTGTCTCCAGCCTACATATACGGAAACGAAACCTTGTCTACACTGCAGTTTGCGGCAAGGTGCAAAGAAGTAGTGACTGTTGCAGTAGTTAACCAAAAGCAAACTCCACAACTCAAAAAAGAACCTAGGTCTGAACACAGCGACTCCTTGTTTTCACATAACCAATCTGAAGCTATTTACTACTTAGTGCGCTTGCTGAGCAAAGTCACTCAGAACTCAATTGAACTCAAAAGAGAAATGCACAGCAGCTGGAACAAACTTCCCCACCAACTCAAAGCCAACTACCCCTACTGCTTGAGAGACTACGAGTCTTCTTCTGACGAACCTTTTATGCAAGACACCTTTATAAACCTAGACTCAATGTCTTCTGGGGAAGTAATTGAAAGCATCAATAAAGTTGCTAAAAAACTAGTTGAAAACATTAACTTACTTGGAAAAACAGCTATTGAGTCCCAGTTTATCAAAGGAGAACTTCCTTTGCCCAACATCCAGCCTGACTACACTGAGGTCATCAAAACTATGGAACTCCCAACACAACCTGTAATTAAACAAGAAATTAAACCCCAAGTACAGCCTAAAAAAGTCCAGAAACCCAGACCTTTGCCCAAGCCCAAGGCTAACAGTTTCTTAACTTCTAAAAGCCAAACAAAAATAACCCGTTCAACCACTCCTACAAAACCCAAACCCCCAACTGCTTCCCAAAAAGTTCTTACTAAAAGACCTGTGCGGACCAAAACCCCTCCTCCAAGCCAAACCCAGCCTAAAGAAGACTTTTTGAACCAGTTGGAACAAGAACTAGCTGGACTTTCGGACTCTACCTGGCCGGACTTGACCCCACCTTAATAAATATGAAAACTTCAGTGCTACTAGGAATAGCAGTCAGAGTAGGTCTTTTGGCTTGGGGAGAGTACCAAGACTCCTACATGGAAGTTAAGTACACGGACATTGACTATCAAGTTTACACAGACGCTTCTTCCTACGTTTGGCAAGGAGAGTCCCCTTACCAAAGGCACACTTACAGGTACACTCCTCTATTGGCTTACTTGCTTGTTCCCAACTTGTACTTTGCACCCTTTGGAAAGGTTCTTTTTGTGCTGGGAGACTTAGTAGCTGCTTGTTTAATTTACAACTTGCTTCAGAAAGCAATGGTTGACACAAGGTGGGTTTGGGTGTGGTGGTTGAACCCTTTAGTGTTTAACATTTCCACGAGGGGTTCTTCGGACTCTATATGCAGTGTGCTAGTTTTGGCTACGATTTACTTTTTAAAAACCAAAAAGTACTCCACTGCTGCGTTTTTCTACGGACTGAGTGTGCACTTTAGAATCTACCCAATTATATATGCTCTGAGTTTTTACTTAGAAACAGGCAACAAAAACAAGTTCTTTTGTCCAGACAAAGTTAAGTTTGCTTTTATAAGTGGAGGAGTGTTTTTAGCCCTTGCAGGGGTGTTTTACTGGGTTTACGGGTATGAGTTTTTGTACGAAACTTACCTGTACCACTTCACCAGAAAAGACAACAGACATAACTTTTCCCTGTACTTCTACATGCTTTACTTGACTTTTGAGTCTTCAGCTAAGCTTTTGGGCCTTGCAGCCTTTATCCCGCAGTGGGGACTTATAACTTACTTGAGCTTTGTGAAAGGACAGATTTACCTGAAGTTGCTGTGCCAGACTATAGTTTTTGTGATATTCAACAAGGTCTGCACTGCACAGTACTTTACGTGGTACATCACATTGCTGCCTTTAGTTTTGCCCAAAGCAAACATTTCTCTCAAAAAAGGGCTTTTCTTAGTAGCAACTTGGGTAGGTACGGAACTCCATTGGTTGTTTTGGGGATACAAGTTGGAATTTCTGGGAGAAAACGTGTTTATTCATCTTTGGTTTGCAAGTGTTTTGTTCTTTTTTGCGAACGTTTGGATACTGTGTGAGTTTTTAAAGTCCATGCTTAAAACTAAAGATAAACTAGAGTAAGTAGTTCTAGTCCTAACTTAATAGTAATATAATGGGAGCTTGTTGCGGCACTCAAAAAGAAGTGAATGTAAATTTCCAGGGCAAAAGGGCAAGACTCAGGGAGTTTTCTGACTTGCGAGGAGCAAAGAGACAAATCTTAAAGAACTTTCCTGAGTTGGCAAACCAAGAATTTGAAGTTTCAGTTGGTGGAAAGAAACTGTCAACTACTGAAGAACTCCGCAGAATCTACCACAGAAGGAACAAGCTTAACATAGACATCCTTGTCGAAGACCCCCTAACAGCCCGTTCCCAGTCCAAAGTTCTGGGCGAAGAGTACCTTTGTATAGTTGGGAGTCAAACCCAAAGCTCAGGAACTACCGGCATGTTTATTTCTAAGGACTGCATCATTACTTCAAGAGAAGCAGTTCCTGTGCACCAAAGCCAAGGGTACTTTGCAATGGTTTTCGACTCAAACGAAAGACTTAAAGTTTCAGAAAATTGTTTAGAACTAGGCCCTGAGTTAGGAGACCTTGTGATATGGAAAGTTGAGCCTTCCAAAGACCCCAAAGTCCCAAAGTTATGCTTAGAAGCCTCAACTAACGAAGGCAACTGCTTTGTTGTGTACTACAACTCCTCTTCAAAAATAGCACACAAAGATGTTAGAGCATCCGGAGTGTACAACGGAAACTTCAGAGTTTTCGACTTGGAAGGAAACGACTGGAAAGGAGGAATCATGATAAACAACGAAGGACTCATCCAAGGATTCTTGGTTTCTGAAAAGTACGGAATGGCAAGTGCTGTTTCTAGTGAAAAAGTAATTGAAGAGTTGAAGGAACTGGCTGGTTCTTCAGAAATAGCTTCAGAAGTACTTAAAGCTCACGGAATCCCTTATGACATGCCTTTGGTAATCGAAGAAGAAATCAACCCTGCAGCCCAGAAAAACAAGTATGAAGCCTTTGAAGAAGACTTGGAAGAAGAAATAGAGGTGCAACTCGACCCCAGAAAGCACCTGGTTGAAGAGTTTGAAAGCGAAGACTCAATGTCTATCATTATCAACGACGTTCAGCCAGACCACCACAGATTTGACGATGTCAGTCAGAAACTCTATGAAAAGTCTGTAGTCAACTTCGAAGAAATAGGCTTTTACTTCAACACCTATTCTAGTGACTTCATTAGTTACCACCCAGACGACTACTCTGTGTCCAAACTGAAATTTGAAAAGCTGTCTAAAAACTACTCAGCTTGCTCTAGTCAGTGGGGCGTGATTGTAGTGGACGGAAAAAGTTCCTGGATCATAGACTCAGACGGACCCAAAGAACTCCCAGACACCAAAAGTTCCCACGTAAAGGCTTGCATGGTGGTTTCTCACAACACTGCTTTTGTGATCTCTGGCAAAGACAACACTGAAGTCGAAGGACTGAACCTTAGAACACTAGAATGGTTCCCCCACTCAGAGCTAACTAAGCCTAGAGTCTATGCTTCTGCAGTGCACTACCAAAACAAACTTTACTTGCTGGGAGGAAAAACTAGTCATATTTCCAGGTCTGTGTGGGAGCACTCTGATGAGTGGAAAAAACTAGGATTCAAGTTGCCTGCAAGCATTTACAAGCTAGGAGTTATAGCCCTGGACCAAAGCATGGTAGTTTTCGGAGGCTACACAGCCCCTAAAACCTCTAACAAAAAAATCTGGGAAATCTCTTTTGAAGGTGAAGAAGTAAACGAGCAGCAGTGCCCAATTCAGGGGTCGTTTTGGGGACTTGGTTATGGAAGGTGTAAGCAAGACTTTATTCAGTTCACAAGGTCAGGGAAGATCCTTACTTACAAGTCTTCAATGCACAAAGCTCTTTACACTGCTATTGGAAACAACACTGACTGTGAGTCTGAAGCTTAATATACTCTAAATTAATGTTTAGATTTCAAAACTATCCTGGATTAAGTCAATAGCGTCCTCATGACTGAAAACGTGGAAGTCTTTGAAAAGGCTTTCTTCGTCACAACTGAAAGCATGGTGCCTTGCTTCAAGCACTGAGTCAACTGCAGTGGACAAGGGTAGGTGCTTGGACTTCCACTCGTAGTACAAGTCAGCACACATGTGGAACACAATGGTCACTGGGTTACCAGTGGCAATAAAAGGAGTGGGGTTCTTTTTGTCAATGAACCTCAGGGCTTGGTAAGTAGAGCGTGTAGGCACTTGTGTATTTTGAATGTTAGTTACCTCTGATAAGCTGCCTCTCATTAGCAAAGCCCCAGTAGAAATCTGCAAGTAAGCCCCGTACTCGTACTTTTTGAAGTCACAAAGTTCAATGAACTGCTGGATTCGGCCGTATTTCAAAATATTGAACTTGGAAGGGAAGCTCCTTGGGTTCATTTTAATGAGGTTAGGTGCTGAAACCCTCCACAGACTCTCCCGAATTTCTTCGTTTTCAGATAAGTTAGGCAAGTACTCTTTAAGTAGGAAAGCAGCGTACACAACAGTTTCGGCTTTGCTGGTTGTTAAGTTAGTGTTGATGTGGGTGAGTAAACTCTGAACTCCTACAATGCTGCCTTCTTCGTGTTCGTAAGTAAAACCTTCTTCGTTGGTTTCCACAGCTCTTCCCCTCAGAATAATGTAGGCTCCTTTGGCCCGTTCACCTTTTTTAAAAAGGAATTCACCTGCCTGAATGAGTGTTTTCTTGGCGTTGTCTATTAAGTTGTGGAGTGCTTTTTTAGGAATCGTTTCGAAAAAGGGCAAGTTAGGAATGATCTCGTCGAGAGTGGGCATTTTGGAGTACAAAGACTTGACTTGCAAGCTGTAAATCATCTTTTCGATTTTAACTGAAAGCAACTTAAACTCGTTTTCTTCTATGAAGCCGTTCTTTCTGAAGTCGTTGACTATAGTGAGTTGTCTGTTGAGAACTACGTAAGCCGCCTTTTTAGTGTGGATGTCGCGTGTGATTTCTGAAAAGATCTCTGTGATGTTAGTTGTTAAAAAGTGCTTGCACAGTTCTACTTGTTCGTTGCTTTCTCTGATGATTTCCTCCAAGAACTCCACACTGTCTTCTTCAATGATCTCTCTTAGCTTCTCTTCAGCGTAAGCGTGGCAAACAAGGTAAGTCGACCCTATGTCGTAGGCAGCTGACAACTTGTTATAAAGCACCAAGGTAAACAGTCTCCCCAAAACAGGCCACTTCTTGACCTTCCGAAAAATTGAAATAATCCACCCGTGCACAAGACTGCTTTCCAGTAACTCCCAGTCTTTAATTTCTCTGCCTACTTCGTCAATAGTTGTGTCAGCTGACTTAATCAAGGCTAGTGCAGCCATCGGAGCACACTGGCCCTTTTCGTACTCGTACCAGTACATGCCTTTCAAAGTAATGAGGAAACGGTACCTCATTTCGTTCTTGACTTCTTGGCGTCCGGTAGGCACCACTTCTGTGAAGAACTGCTGCAGGAACCCAGAAGTGTCTGCTTCTCGGAAGTTCTTTCTAGCCCTCTCTCCAGTAGCAGTGTGCTGGAAAACTTCTTTCATGAACTTTTTGAGTCCTATCAAATAGTCTACTTTTTCCCAGTCTGCAAACAAAAGGTACTTGTTGCTTTTCAGTTCACGGATATTTTTGCCAGTTTCGTCATGTATGACTTTGCAGACTTGCTTGATTGTGTTTTCTTGGACTCTGCTGTGCTTAGCTATACCTAGTTTGTCCACAAGTGGTTTTGTGGATGTTCCGTTTATCAGCAGGGTCAAAGAAGTTATTCCTGCTGTGTGGAAAAGTACCATGAGTCTCACTTCCTCGCCAATTTTGTTGGCACTAAAAATCACCAACGCAAGGGCTATGCTCATAGCTCCTCTAAGTCCCCCGTTAACCATAACCAAACACTGCTGCCAAGTAAACCCGTGAGCAGACCTTTTCAAAACAGGGTAACAAAAAGCCACCATCAGTCCCCTTAGAAACATAAGAACCAAGTAAAGCAGCACCAATTTTCCCCAGTCAACTGCGTTAGTTTCTTCCCTTAAAACTCGTTCCCCAATTACTATTCCAGTGAGCAAAAACAGCAAAGTTTCAGTGCAGTACCCCAGAAATTCCCAGAAACTCTTAACTATAGCTTCTGTCTGAATAGCTATGGTGATTTTGCCCCAAGCTGACATGTATATCGACAAAGTAAGTATTGCAAGGAACCCTGAAACCTTTAGTTGAGTGCCTTCAGCTAAGTAGTATACAATGTAAGCTGTGCTAAAAGTAACTACTCTTTCCATGACGCTGTCGTTGTAAATCCTTTTGATCCAAAAGGCCATAAAGATCCCAGAGACAACTCCCAAAATAGGACCTCCTAAACTCAGTCTAAGAACCATTACTACTACATCACCAAAACTAAGGTTGTTGCCCTCAGCTATTTCAAACATCACTAAAAAAACCACCATTACAGTAGCACTGTTGAGAGAACTCTCAGCCTTCATCAAGGTACTGAGCTTCTTGGGAACTCCAATTTCTTTAAGCACTGCTGATATTGAAATAGAGTCTGTAGAAGTCAAAATTGAAGCTAGGATCACCGACTCAGCAAAGCCAAAGTCAGACTTGTACCCCAACAAGTAGTAAATGCACAACGAGCACATGCATGTAACAAACATTGCCCCTGGAACCGCCAACAAAGTAATCTGCCAAAATTCCCTTTTGAAAGTGTGCCAGTCAGCTCTAAAAGAGGAGTCAAAAATAAAAGCAGGCAAAAACACAAACATAATCACTGGCTAAGTAAACCTTACTGGCTCCATAGAACTAACTATTATCGCAACTTCTCCTATAGTGCCAATGTATATGTCGAAGTATCCCCAAATGAGTCCTAAAATAAGCAACATTGGAGCATAAGGTATGTTGGTGCTTTTGTTGACTGTCCTAAGAATGCCTCCAACCAACAAACTGATAGGCACAAACAGGATTATGCTCTCCACACCTGACATCTTTATCTAGGCAATGAACTGTCTTAGTTTAAATTACAGTATAGAGCAGTTGCAGCGGCCCCTTGCAGGCTCAGTGTGGAACTCAGGGTCTTCTGACAATTCTGAGTAGTTACTGTCTAGCTGCCTTTTAAGCACTATGATTTCTCCTTGTTGATTTGAGAGCTGCTCTTTTAAGTACCTTATTGAAGCACTGTCAACAGTCGAGTTGGGGTTAGAGTGCTGTGAGAGTTGACTTGACAAGTAAGACACGTTGGAGTTTCTGCTTGCTTTTTCTTCTTTGAGTTCTTTGAGCTTGAGTTTGAGGTTTTTGTTTTGTTTTTCAATTTCGTAAATTTGCTCTTTGAGTCTTTGGATAGAGTTGCTGAGTTCGGCTTCTTTAGACATGCGGAACCCAGGAATTTCAGCTTCATTCTTTTCTTCAAGCTTCTTAAGACTCTCTTTCAACTGGAAGTTTTCGTTTTCCTGGTCTGAAAGTAGCTGTCTGATTTGGGCTACTTTTTCTTTGTCAGTCCCAGTGTCTTCTTTCATCCTTTTAAGCTCTTGGTTGAGTCTTTCGATTCTGATGTCTTTTTCACGCGACTCAGTAGACATAGAGTTGTACTTGTTAATCATCATTTCAGAGTTAGTTCCTGATTTTATGTTGGCTGTTCTGAGTTCGTTGACCTTTTTGTTGAGTTCGTACTCTTCGTTTCCGAGGGTTTCACAGAGTTCTTCGTACTCAGCACTCAGTTTGTCTTTTTCGAGTCTAGCTGCGTTTTTGGACTTGACTTCAGCCATCAACACTTCTTTGGCAGACTCAGCAAGGGTCCGCTGTTTAGCTACCTCTTGCTGGCAGTTTTCTGAGACACTCTGGAGCACTGCCATGTTGTAGCAACTATCACAAACTCTTACGTTTGTGTTTAGTTCAGGATGGAAAGCAGCCTGGTTGGAGCACTTAACGCACACTCCTCTGTAGCAGAACTTGCAGAAGTGCTTCTTCATGCTGCCCATCATGTTGAATGACTTCTGGCAGACTGTGCACTTTTTGTCGTTTCTGTACTCCTTTTTGTTGACACTTGGGTTGTAAGGAATCACCAAGCCTCCAGGGACGGCATCGCCAAGTATGGACTCAGAGTACACAGAGGATGTGTCTTCCATTTTATTCTCTACTGAGACACAGCATAAATGAACAGCGAAAGCTTAAAAAATGCAACACTAGCTCCAGGTTGGCGCACAGACGAAGTCGAAGTTTTAAAAGCAGCTTTGATGCGCTTTGGAATAGGCAGGTGGAAAAAGATCATGCAAAGTGGCTGCTTGCCCGGGAAAACACCTAGTCAACTCTCAAGTCAAACACAAAGACTCTTAGGCCAGCAAAGCTTAGCTGAGTACATGCACCTCCATCTTAACGTTGACCAAGTCCGCAACTACAACTTCAACAAAAAAGGAGTCAAGCGCAAAAGCAACTGCATCGTTAACACTGGGAAAAACCCTAACCCTGAAGAACTCCAAGTCCTCAAACAGTTCAACCAAGAAAAATTCGGACTCACTGAAGAACAAATTAAACAGCTCAAAATCCCTTCAGTGTCCAGACTTTCTATGATCTTGAGTTTGCAGGCTCCTCCCCTAGAAAAGCTAAAAGCTCTCTACGAACTCAAAGAAAGAATCCAAAAAAAGGTTAAATTAAACTAAGCAACTCACTACTCAACCAGTTTAGTTCTAGAGCTAATAATAAGTAATTAGATGACTTAGCATGAATAAGTTAGCTCCTGTAGATCAGTCGGTTAGATCGTTGGTCTTATGAACCAAAGGTCGTGGGTTCGAGCCCCACCAGGAGCATTTTTTAATTAAAGCAAACAACAAAGTTTATTCCTTTTCTTCTTTATCAAGGCTTCGCAATGCACTGAACTTTCTAACTCAGTAATGCATTTACAAATCTCAGCTACTGTGTCAAGGTTCGCAACACTAAAGGGCACAACCTTCATATCTTCAGACACTAACTTGCTGAAAGGGAACTTATCTTCAGGAGCTTTGTTTAAGACTACCAAAAGTTTTCTTACTCCAGCTTGGTCCAAGTTCTGTATTTGTCTCCACAAACTTGACTTCCAATCTTGTTCTAAGCAATTTACACAGATTACACATATGGCTTTCTCAGTTGTGTAGCAAGCTAACTGGGCTGTTTCTGGCAAACTAAACACAGTAATTGACATTGACTCTTTTCCAACGATGAACTGCGAAAACGCACCAAACAATCCTGTTTTCTTGATACTAGCGTCTTGGGCTTTGTTTGAGTAACTGACTTCCCCCAAAGACCCTATCAGAAACACCCCTATCTTTTTTTCAGGGCGCACTCGCGACTTTTTGTCCCTTAAAATAGTGTAAAGTTCTTGGAAAGCAGCCCATTTCAAGCAGTCAAGGATCAACAAACTCGGAAAGTCCCTTTTAAGAACTACTTTCCAGAGTTGCTTTTGGAAAGCTATCTCTTGCCAGGCTTTGCAGACTACTCTGAAGTTGCACACTTCTGGCAAGTCCAAATACACAAATATCTCCCCTAACAAGTTTTTGTTCCTCAGAACCTTTTCTTTGGACTCAGTCATTAATTAAGATTAGTTAAACTCTAGGGAACCTAAAGTCCTCGCCTGCGTAAGAGGCCTTTTTGGACAGTTCCTCTTCAATTCTAAGCAACTGGTTGTACTTAGCAAGTCTTTCTGACCTACAGGGAGCCCCTGTTTTGATTTGTCCGGTGCCCAGACCTACCACTAGGTCAGCTATGAACGAGTCCTCAGTTTCCCCACTTCTGTGACTCACCATGACTCCCCAACCTGCGTCTTGAGACAGTTTGCAAGCTTCAATAGCTTCAGTGAGGGACCCTATTTGGTTCACTTTCAAAAGCAAAGCATTGCAAGTGTTGTCGTCTATGGCTTTTTTAACTCTCACTGGGTTAGTAACTAGTAGGTCGTCACCTACTATTTGAGCTTTAAGGCCCAGTTTGTGAGTTAGGTTCTTGGTGTTTTCCCAGTCATCTTGGTCAAAAGGGTCTTCTATTGAGACTATAGGGAACTTTTCGACAAAGCGTTGGTAAATGTCCCCAAGTTCGTGGCCGTTTATGGGCCTCTTGCCTGCAGCTTCGGGGTCTTTAAAGTACAAGTCGTACTTTCCTTCTTGAGTTTTGAATTCAGAGGCAGCTACGTCCATGCCTAACTTTACTTTTCCAGTGTGGCCAGCCCTGTCAATGGCTTCCATAAGTAACTCAAGTCCTTCTTCGTTGTCTTGAATGTTGGGTGCAAAGCCCCCTTCGTCCCCTACGTTGGTGGCATCTAGTCCGTACTTCTTTTTAATCACTGACTTCAAAGAGTGGTAGACTTCAGTGCCCATTTGAATTCCTTCGGCAAAAGAGTAAGCTCCAGTGGGCAGAAGCATGAATTCCTGCATAGCTAGTTTGTTTCCTGCGTGAGTGCCTCCGTTAATCACGTTCAAGGCAGGAACAGGCATCACAAACTTGTTTGTACTGCGCCCTGCAAGGTAAGCAATATACGCGTACAGGGGCACTTCGTTAGCAGCTGCACCAGCACGAGCCATAGCAAGTGAAACTGCCAGAATAGCGTTGGCCCCCAGTTTAGCTTTGCTCCAACCCCACTCGTTCTTGCTGCCGTCAAGTTCCTGGACCATCACTTTGTCCAGCTTAGTTTGTTCTTTCACGTCTTTGTGGAGCAAACCGTCCCGAATGGTGGTGTTGATGTTTTGCACTGCTTGGCGCACGCCTTTGCCTAGGTAGCGGGACTTGTCGTTGTCTCTAAGTTCTAAGGCTTCGTAGATCCCTGTAGAAGCTCCTGAGGGCACAGCTGCTCTGAAAGTGCCTTGTTCAGTGGTCAGTTCAACTTCCACAGTTGGGTTCCCTCTGGAGTCCAGAATCTCCCGTCCGTGCAAGTTCTTTATTTGTGAGAAGCCCCTTCTGAGTGAATTAAACATTTATATTGGCCAGAATTTAAATGGTTATTGCAGTTGTTCTCTCATCATTTTCTTAAGGAGTTCTGAGATTTCAACTTCTGTCAGAGTTGAGTCTCTTTGCCTGTAGACTCCAACAGCCACTAGGTCAAACACTGTGTTTTCAGCAAACTTAGCTATGTTCAGCATGTCTCCAGTGATCTCTTCTAGCATTTCTTCAATTGCAGTTACTAGTAGTTCCTCAGCTACTTCTCCGTAGACCTTTGGCTTACTGAGGTGCAAGTACCTTTCTTTGAAGACTTCGTTTTTGTGCTCAAAATACTTTTTTTCGTTAACAACTTTTTCTCGGTCGAGTTCGCTCTGCTGAATTACTTTCCAAAAGTTGTCTACAATTTCGTGAACTAAGTCTTTGAAGGCAATGTACAACTCAGGACTTAAGTCAGGTCTTAGCTTCCTTATGTCGGCTTCTCCTTGGTAAGGTTTTTCAAGTCTCGAAAGGTACAGCTGAGTTCTGTCTTTTTGCTCCCTCAAAGCTTGGATTCTTTGGTTGATTGCTTCTAGTCCTTCTTTTACGTAGTCAACTACTTCGTTCACGGGCTTTTCTAAGTTAGAAGTGTCTAGTTGGGAAGAAGCTAGGTTCTTTTCTAAGTACTCTTTGGGGGGGCCCTGGCCTAACTCTAGTTCTGCAAGGAAGTCCACTCCTCGGTCCATCATTCTTTGGTGGATATCTTTCTTCTTGAGAACTTCTTCGTGCTTTTGCAGTAGTTGCCACCTTTCTTCGTTGAGTTGGTGGATCTTGTTTTGGAGTTCCAGCACGTACCTTTGTTTTTCCTTTTGTCGGCTAGCAACTACTTCGTCTAGGGCTCTGTTGCGTTCTAGTTTGTTGTTTCCTAAGTAGGTTTGGGCTAGCAGTTGCAGGTTCTGCTTGTCAAGGTCTCCTTGCTTGAGGGCCTTGTCTATTGTTTCAGCTTTGTGGAGGATCTTTTGTAAGTGCTGCACGTTGGTTGAGTCTCTTCGGTTTCTTTCGTCAGCTACAGCGTCAATGTAGTTGTTGAGTTGGAGTTCTTTTTCAGAGAGGACTTTGGACTGGTTCTGTAAGTTCTGGAGTTCAAGTTTTTTCTGGATGACTTGTTCCATGTGCTGGTACCTGATTGCTCGCAACAGGTCTTGTTCTGCTTGGTCTTGTCTTTGAAGTACTTCTTTTTCGCGGAACCTGTACTCAGCTATTCTTTTTTTGAGGTGGTCGATGTCCTGGGAGTTTCCTTGGGTTTCTTGGTCTAGTTGTGTGAGTCTTTCTTTGAGTCTTCTTTGTTCTTCGTTGAAGTCTTTGAGTCTTTGTTGTTCGTACTGGGCTTTTTTGTACAGGTAGTTGGCTCTTTTTTCTAAGAACTACTTAAAACTTACTTCGTCTTCTACTGCTTTGAAGTCTTTTTCTTGACTAGCTGAGTCTAGTTCCTTTTCTAAGGGTCTTTGAGTGAATTCCATATATTAATTAAAACACAATCCCACCTATGTTTTCAAAAGCCTCTTCGTACACATGGTGTTGGTGTTGGGCTCTCAGGTCCCACACCCTTACAGACTTGTCCCAACTTCCTGAAACCAAGTACTTAGAGTCATCTGAAATCGCCAAAGCAACTACTCCTGCACTGTGGCCCTTCAGCACTGAAACTTGTCTAAAGGTTTCTAAGTTCCAAACTCTCAAGAAATTGTCTCTGCCCCCTGAAATCAAGTACTCGTCGTTTTGAGTAACGCACATTGCAAACACACTATTGGTGTGGCCTTTCAAAACTGCCAAAAGCTTTTCTTTCTGGACTCCCCAAACGCAAATGGCGTTGTCCGCACTTCCTGAGATTAAGAACTTGGAGTTGTTTGTAAACACTAAACTCAACACAATGCCAGTGTGTCCTTTGAACTCAGTCACCATCTCTCCAGAGTTGAATTCCCACAGTATAACTCTACAATCCGCCCCTCCAGAAGCAATTAAGTCATTTTTGCTTGAAAGCGCTAAAGCATACACAAAGTTAGTGTGGCCTTCAAACAACCCAACTTGGCTGTAGGTCTTCAAAGACCACACTCGGATAGTTTTATCTAGGCTTCCTGAAACAATGCACTCGTTGTTTTTTGAGATTGCAACGCAGCTAACAGACTTTGTGTGACCTTTAAGTTTAGCCAGCGCTTGGCGGGACTCGATGCTCCACAGCCTAACAGTTTTGTCTTCGCTTCCAGAAGCCAACAGAGCTTTGTTGCGTGACATTGCTAAGGACTTAACTGCCTCAAAGTGGCCCTTTAGCAGGACACTCAGTTTGCCTGTTCTAAAGTCCCTTAGTTGGATGTTTTTGCCTGTGCTTACAGCTAAAAGTTCTCCTACTTCTATTGAGTTGGGCTTTAAAGCCTGTAAGCACTCAAAAATGTCCTTTTGTCTAGGGATTGGAATTGTTTCCTTGATGTAGTTTTTGATGTCTTGTGAGTAGCTAGAGTAGTTGGGGAAGTGTTTTTCTATAGTTGCTTTTTGGTTCAGGTTGTCTGATATGTCTTTAAGTATTGTTCTGATTCTGTCTTGAACCTGGGTGAGTTTTTCGAGTTCTTTAGAGCAAAACTCGTCTATTTTTTTTACTAAGAACTCCCGAGTTTCTAAGAGTCTTGAGATGTACCTTTCACACCGTTTTTCTTGTTTGCTCAGGCTGTTCTTTATTTGGACGTGGATTAGGGGGACTGGTCTGTGTTCTTCAATTATGTGCTGCACTGCAGTGTGTGCACAAAGCAAAACTGGGTCATCTTCGCAGTGGCACTGAAACATTGCCCCTTCGCAGTCCTTACTTCCGCAGAGACTTTCCATTTACTTAGTTCTAGGTTTCTTAACCTTATAATAAATGTTATTCGGATTGCTACTAGTATGTGCCTATGCTTGCTATACTGATATTAATCAGTCACTGGAGTGCGGAAGTGCTCAGAGTTTTGATTACTCAGGTAGTGACTTCTTGTGTTACCTTAATGATACTAATTTCGGTTCCTCTAACAAATATGTGGTCATTGAACTCCCAAGTGAAGAGATTGGAGTTGAAGACGTTTCTTGTGGAAATGACCCTTTGACTAAGAATGGTAATTTGAATGCCACTGTTCTGCACATAAAGGGTAAGGGTGCCTCCTTAACAAGTCTAGTAATGAAGAGTGATAAGTTTAAGCTGAATGGCGGTGTTCAAAAGTTGATAATAGAAGACCTAACCATAACATCTGATGGGTCAAAGCTAGAAAAAGCATTTGAAAGCCAAAATGAACTCTGGTTCAAAAACGTGGAGTTTAAAGACTTTAATTTGTCTTCTACTTTGTATGAATTAACTCAAAACTCAAAATCCAAGAATGTCTCCATAACCAATGTTCACTCAGATGAATATATTTTAGGATTTGAAAGCAGCAGTTTCTCACTCGAAGAAATAACAATCAGTAATGTTTCGTTTGGGAAAACATTTTTACTTTTTGAGGATGCAAAGGATGTAGTTCTGAATGATATCAATCTTAGTTTTAAAGAGGAACAAGAATGCGAGAGCCTAATTCAGTTTGATAACTTAGAAAGCATTCAAATTGAGGCATTGGAAGTTGATGGATATCCTTGCCAAAAGGACCGTAACTCCAAATCCCCTGTAATTGACATAACTTCAGGCAGTCAAGTGTCCATTTCCAACTCGAAATTTAGCAATATGAAATCAACTTCAGAAGTAGGCTACGTTATAAGAGCTTCAGAAACCAAAATAGTTACCATGTCAAACATAGTCCTTGAAAACATTGCAAACGAAAAAGGCTCAGTCATGGAATTCAGAGTGATAGCAGTCTTAACTTTAAACAACATCAAGATTTCGAACTGCAATGGAGGAGTAAAGGGAGTAGTGTTTGCAGAAGTGGTTAAGTTGATAGTGGATGGGCTGAAATGTTTTAAGTGCGGAAGTAGAGATGGTAATGGAGGGGCTATTCATTATACTCCTCATCAAAGCAGTAATCACACAATTAAACTAACTATCAAAGACTCTACTTTCAGGCAATCAAACGCTTCATTAGGCAATGGAGGAGTTATTTATATAGGCAGCGATTCCAAAAACAAACAGATCGAACTGTCTATCACCAACAGTCAGTTTTATGACTCAAGAGCACTCAAGGGATCAGTAATATTCATTGAAGAAGCAGTTGTTTTGCATTATGGTGTCCTACAAGATCTTACTGTCTCAAACAGTTACTCTATAATAGGGGCTCCTATCAACGATTTACATCTTGCAGGGAAGCTAGAGATTGTTGGCTTGGACATGTCCGGTTCAACTGGGTACTACTGTGGAATTTATGGAGATTACAGTGCCAAGGGTGAGCTTCTAAGCATCAGTAACTCTCAGTTTTCAAATAGCTCCTGTGAAGAAAGACTTATTTACTTGAACTCTTGGGTTGTAGGAGTCTCTGCAGAGATTAACTCATCTTCAGTATCAAGTGCAAACTCCGGAATCTACTTAAGAAAGACTGAACTCAATATCAAGAACCTTACCGTAGAAGACGTTCTTGAAGAAGCAATTTTGGCAGAAAACAGTTTAAATATCACTATTGAGGACTCTAGCTTCTCTAAGTACAATCAAAGCACCTTTGACGAGCTCAAAAACAAAGTGCTTCAACAAAAACCAATTTCTTATAACAACTATCCTGGGATTTTGGATTCCCATATTCTGATTAAAGAAAGTTACCTCACTGTGCATAGATCCACATTCGAGAACCAGATCTCAGAATTTGGAGGCAGTATTAAGCTAAAGTCTTCCTCAGCAGTAGTTAAAGACTCTAGCTTTGAAGATATCGCTTGTTCAGAAAGAGGAGGGGCCATTCACCTTGTAAAAAGTTCAATTGAAGTCAGCAACACCCATTTTAACAAGATTAATGCACGAGTACAAGGAGGAGTTTTCTATGGTATTACAGATTCAGCTATTACTATCCATAACTCTACTTTCAACGAAGTGTTTGCTAAAGTCTCGGCAGGACTAGGTTTCATGGACTCTGGAAGTATCCACATATCAGACTCTAAAGTAACCAACTCCAACGAGTCCTTAGTACTGAACGGTGTTGATAGTCTTAGTCCGAAGAACTCTGAGTTCCAAAACTGCCAAGGAGGAGTACTTTTCCTGAGTCATGTCAGCGACATTGAAATATCAAACTGCTCCTTTTCAAATTCAGTAGAGGGTGGTGCAGTCAATATAAAGAATACTTTAGTATCAGATGCAGCACCCACAATAAAGGACTCCACTTTCTTAAATAACTCAGCTTCAAAAGGAGGAGCTGTGTACTCCGAAGATTCAGACTTGAACATCACTAACTGCTACTTCGAAAGGAACTCAGCAGATGAAGGAGGAGCGGTTTTCTTTGGAGGGTTTGATTACAAATTTACTTACATTTCCAACTGCTCCTTTGTGGAAAACTCAGCTAAAACTAACGGAGGTGCCATACGCTGGAGAGATATTGAGCCCGAACTAAGCTCCAACTACTACCAAAACAACTCTGCAGAATATGGAGCTGAAGCAGCCTCTTATCCCGTGAGTATGAGATTAATGACCCAAAAAAGGTTTCTTTCTGAAGAGGTAGTAGAAGCTGTTGCTGGTCAGAAAATAGAATACCCCGTTGAAATAGCTCTAATAGACCACTACAACAATGTAGTTCTGACTGATAACTACAGCAAGGGAACTGTAAAAAGTCTAAATGGAAGCATTTCTGGAGAGACTGAAGTAGAAGCAGAGAAGGGAGTTTTTACTTTTGATGAGTTTACTTTGTCTGCCACTCCAAATCAAAGCATCAGCATTCAAGTTCAGACAAGCCCAATTGACGCCCCAATAGGAATCAGCACCAATCTTTCAATTACTGTGCACTTAAGGGAATGCCAGAAAGGAGAGTACAACACTGGAAATGAATGCAAAGTATGTGAAAACAAAACTTATAGTTTTTCTCCTGATCAGGCATGTTCTGACTGTCCTTCTGAAGCTTACTGCTTGGGCAACTGGACTATGTTTCCAAAGTCAGGCTACTGGAGAGCTTTTAATGACACTGACAATTTCTACGAATGCCCTAATAAAGAAGCCTGCTTAGGATCACCTGACTACTCTAACTACTTAGGTAACTGTTCAAAGGGCTACAGAGGACACATGTGCCAGGCCTGTCAAAGAGGCTACTTCAGAGCATTTGAAAATACCTGCACAGCTTGTCCCAGCCCTACTCTGAACATTCTAAGACTGGTTGGAATGATTATATTTATGACAGGCTACAACATATTCCTGGTAAAGACTACACTGGATGCAGCCTACGAACCTGAGTCACTTTCTGCCATCTACATGAAAATATTCACCAACTACACCCAACTGGCCTACTTAACCACTCAGTTTAAGTTGAAGTGGCCAGAGTTAGTTGTGGAATTGTTTTCTATACAAAAAACAACAGCCTCACTCCCAGAACAGCTATTTTCAGTTGACTGCTACCTACAAAACAGTGGAGACTCCTTTGAAAATGCAGTGTTTATTGGGGCTGTCATCATGTCATTACTCCCACTATTGCTTTGCGCAACAGCTTTTCTAATCTGGGGAGTCATAAGCCTCAAGAAAAGGAGTATTGAACCAATGAAGAAGCAACTAGTGGCAACCCTGATAATACTGTTCTTCACAGTGCATCCCACTATCATCAATTCCCTGTTTTCAGTGTTTGCTTGCAGGGAAATAGAGGGACTAGGGATGTGGCTGATCCAAGACTTAGAAGTAGAGTGTTGGGACAGCACCCACACCTTCTACTCAATGGGAGTTGCTTTGCCAGGAATCATTGTGTGGGGAGTAGCCACTCCTGCGTTTATTGTTTGGGTGATGCATAAACGCAGAAAGTACCTCCACAGACTAGAAAATAAACTCAGGTTCGGGTTCGTGTTTAATGGCTACAGAATGGACAGGTTCTACTGGGAGTTCTTGATTATGTACAGGGAAGTAGTGCTAATTGCCCTAGCTGTTTTTTTGTCAAGAGTCTCAGTGATGATCCAGACTCTGATGTGCTTGGCTATGCTAGCTCTGTTCTGCTACTTCCACGTCAGAGAAAAGCCCTTCATTGAAAGCCACCTAAATGATATGGAAACTAGGTCATTAATCACGGCTACAATTACTGTGTACTTTGGACTCTACTACTTCTCAGAGGACCTGGACAAGGTTTCAGAGTTCATTTTGTTTATGGTGATTTCTTTAAGCAATGCCTGGTTCCTAGTCTACTGGCTTTGGTACTTTTTGAGGGAAAAAGTCATCAGCCTAATCAACAATTTCCCAAGCATCAAGCAAAGGATTTTCAAATCAGACGGGTTTGACAGCGAGATGTACACTGACAACAGCTACAGAAGAGGAAAGATTACTGTAGACGGAATGACTCTGTACACTATGCTAAGTCACGAACCTCCCCAAGAAGACCCTTTGCCCGGAATATACACTATGCTGGACTTGTACCGGGAAGCCTTTAAGTACATTGACGACGAGCCAGACAACTTCGAAGAACCAGGCGAACCCCAAGAAGAAAGTAAATCCCCCGAAGAAGAAGAGTACCCAGAAGTGCTCCAAATTACAGATTTATCAAGTATGGAGGAAGCCTTCGAAGAAACCAAAGGCTAATAAATATTTTAATTAAGAAATGCTTAGATGCAGCTTAGTTTCGATGTTAAATATATCCTTGACTAGTTTAAGGAATCTCTCCCTGTAAGGAATAGGAGGCACTGATGAAACACCAGGGCCCTTGAACTTCTTTAAAGTAGTTTCTAGTTTCTTGCTTGAGTTGTACTTTTGCAAGCAGTCTATAATTCCAATGTAGTAAATAGTTGACTTAGTTGAAAAAGGAGTGTCTTCAAAGTCAATCCCAATTAAAAGGGAGTAGTCCATAATTCCAAAGTTCTGCAGCATCAAGGTGTCTTCAGAACTACCTTAAGGATCTCTTCAGCTTCTTTCTTGGAGATCTTTAGAGTGCCTACATTGTTTTTGAAGTCAGTGTCTTTGTAGACCACTCCCCTAGGCATTTCTTCTTCAGTCCCAAAGCACTCTTCAGTGACTTGTCTGTCGACTGAGCTTCCTTTTAAGTCAAATATAAGAGGGTCTTCTGACTCACTCAAAATGTTTTCCATCAACATTACGTAAAAACTGCTGCCTGAGTTTATCCTGATGCTGTATAAAGCCAGAATCTTAGCTAAAAAGGAGTTCCTAGTGCAGAGTCTGTTTAAGTAGACAGGAAGCATCCACTTAAGAAGTTCCATTTCTTCGAAGGTCAAAGTTTTAAGTATGCACTTTCTGTCAGCAGTGAAGTAGAAAAAGGACTCTCCTCTGCCTCCAGGATTCTTGCTTCTTTCGTTCATTCCTCTGATGTTTTCTTCTAATTTCAAAGAGTTAATCAGGTCTCCATCGCTGATTTTGTGGATCTTCCTGAGCTTTTCGAAGGTGCAGGCGTGGTATTCTTTAACTCTGAACTGGAGCTTTTTTTCAACGAAAAGTTCAAACTTCCATAGAGTAAAGTCTTTGTTGGTTGCTACGCAGTCTGCTTGGGGTTTCTTATTTCTATACAAGTGAGTGAGTGCGTACAGAATATTGAAGATGTTGTTTGACGCAAGTTTTTGGAAAAAGTTGCTATAGAAGTTAGTTTCTAAAAGGTTTTCGAAAACACTCAAGTCTTCAAAAGAACCTTGAGTAGTTATTTGATTCACTGGCCTTTTTTTGCAGATGCAGATAGATTTAAGTAGTTGTCTACGCATACTTGGCTCAATCAAACGAGCACAAAAGGTGTTGAATCCAGAAGAGAAGGCTAGAATATGCACAATCTCAAACAGCCACGTAGGGAGTTCTGTTGTATGAAAGTATCTAACACCACCTAGGATTGAGATTGGAGACCATGAAACGATAAAAGCCACCACCACCAGACTATGGTAAACTACAGGCTTAGAACACTTTCTCTCCAAACCTTGCGAACTGAGTATACAGTCATTCCAATACTAATAGGAATATGCACCGCTATCAGAAACCAAATTGGAACTGCTAAGTCGTAACTAACATCTAAGTGGCAGTTATGATGATGATGTCCGTGACGGCCATGATGATGGGGATGATTATGCATAGAGTCTGAATCTGATCTTGGATCAACTAAAAGCACCACTAGAATTGGAATAGGAATTCCAATGCATAATAAGTGGTAAAGAGCATTTCTCAGTTTGCTTTTGGCTCTAAAGGGATTTCTTATTGTTAAAAGAATTTCTAAAGAAAGCCCAAGCGTGTAGTTCCAAGTAACAAAATAAAAGTAAGAGAACGAAGCTCCTAGTATAATACAAGGTATTCCCTTAATGGACTTATTAATAGTTTGAATGCTTAAGGGCCAATGAAGGTCAAGTACACACTGAGTTAAGCACTGCATAAAAACTAAGCTTCCAGGGTGCTCTCGGAGTTTTTTGATTTTAGCGTAAGTCCACATCAAAAGTCCCGAACCCACAACCGAAAGTGGAGCAAGCACAGCACAGCTGATTTCTGAAGTTAATTGAAACATTATATTATTATGGCTTATCTGCCAAGCAAATAGCTATTGACCTGCAGTCTTCCAACAACTGGCGGAGACCATTCCTGGGAGTTTCTGGGTTTGTTTGGGGTTTTAGTGCAATTACCTAGTCAATCCCATCCCAACCAGAAATCTAGGGACTGAAATACCTAGACAGAACGAACCAACAGAAATCAAAGCAGTATCGGCCCTGAAATTGCTTCTACGCTGAGCCTAAGCACGGTGCTCACTCATACTGTTGAAGACTAAGCCCTGAAACAATGTTAAATAAATTAGTCAATGTCGTCAACTTGCTTGGGAAGTACCATTATTACTTTTCGTTCTTCCAATGAAACTATATTTAATGCTGTGCTTTCCTTCTCCTCTTCTAGTGACTGTTTCTTGCTAGAAAAAGCCAGAGTTGCAGGTGTCTCAGCTGGCTCAACTCTTGTAGTAAACTTGGCCATCTTGGCTTTAGCCCACTTAACTATTTTTATGATTAAAGGCAGTATTGCAGCTAAAGACTGCACTAAAATTATTGTAAGTGTCAAGTAAGTCAGAATTTTTTCTGTTTCTGAGTCATAGTTCGTCTGGGAGTCCTGTAAGAAGTAGTAACAACCTGCAAACAACAAAAAAATGCCTGTTTCAGTGATTATTGCAGAGACTTGTTCTAGCTTCTGCTTGAATGGACTTACACCTATAACAAAAACTGCATATCCAAGCATTAATATTGTATTCACAGTCTGCTGGAGAACTGGGTACTTCCCCAGCAACACTAAACTTGCAGCAAACAGTGCTCTTTTCGAAAGAAACACTAAGTAGGTGTAGGAAGCTATGGGTTTTGCTTGGCATCTATATTCATAGAACAAAGCTCCCCAGTTCTGGTAAAAAACTGAGTCTTCAGAAACGATCTTAGTTTTGTTTTTGGCGTTAAATATGATCAGTGCCAATGGAGTGACTACAAGCAACAGTCCAAAAAAAGCTCCTATGCAGTAGTTAAGTACTACAGCTTCATCTGAGGAAGGGAACTCAAAAACCTGAATCAAAGAAGCTATTGCTAGTTCAAGGAAGAGTTGCACCCAGTTCCTCAGAAAAAAATTATACTTGTACTCTGACAAAAGACCTCCGCATTTTCGAGCTATAAAAGGAATGGGTGTTTTGGAAAGCATCCAAGCTATTGGCCAAAGCAATAGTACCAAACAGAAAATAGTGAACTTCCTTCCTATGTTCAGCAAAAACAAAGTTGACTCAAACCCAAAATCTCTGAATATTTGGTTAGAGTTGGGACTGGTTTCTGGGTCAAATACAAACTCGAAAAAGTTAGGAATAAGAACCTCCAAAATATTAAGTCCGTCAAAGAAAGCCCTTAGACCAGGTGTCAGGGGATTGGTGGATAAGGGAACGTACATAAGTATGTCTAGAGTGTTCACTAACGCCCATAAAGCTGCTGGGTTTCCGTTTAGCATACTGCTAACAGCAGTTGAAGTTATCAGCGACCCCGCTACTAATTGTCCAGTTGACCT
Organism: Fabrea salina; assembly: GCA_022984795.1. Classification (NCBI taxonomy): domain Eukaryota; phylum Ciliophora; class Heterotrichea; order Heterotrichida; family Fabreidae; genus Fabrea; species Fabrea salina. The sequence continues at coordinate 27,377 of JALIHJ010000067.1, read as the reverse complement.
AGCTTCGCTGACTGCATCTGGTTCTGGTGGTTGGTACCCACTAAGTTGGGTTTGGAGAGTTTGGGTTGAAAGTACTGAACTAGACTCTGACCTTATAGTGGAGTTCTGATTAAAACTCAAGAAAAAGACCTCTCCTTCAGCAACATACTCAGTGAACTCAAGGTCAAAGTTATAACTGGATCTTGATACTTCTACAACAGTGTAGTCAAAAACTATGGACTTGTTTTGGAGGTAAATGTTGTAGTCAGTACTTAAGAGTTCTGAGTTGAGTGGTTCTGAAAAGTTGAGAGTGAGAGTGTTGTTAGGGCTGGAGTGGAGTTGAGCATGGAACTCTGCTTGGACACAAAACCCGTACTGACTGTAGTAGCCCCGGTCACATTCACAGGTTTGGCGAGAGTTAAGAACTGCATTGTCCACACACTCAGTACAAACTTCAAAGTTGCACTCAGTACAAAGATCGTTTCCGCACAAACTGCAAGTGAAGTTGTTTACACATCCGTTTATACAATTCTCTGGGCACTTTTGGCACTCCTGCCCATTCCAAAACTCAGAAATTCCACACTCTGATAAGCACTCACTCGATTCAGCAGGACATATGCCACATCCCTGGCAGTCTGAATTAAACTCTGAAGCGCTTTTAGGAGACCTGTAAACTTTTATCTTCCAAATGAATCCCTGGAAAAAGCTTTGCAAAGTTGCGTTGGCTCCTATCACAAAGTTAAAGTCCTGGTCAGTGTCTTCAAATTCAGTTTCGCAAAAGATCCTAGAAACTCCTTCTTCTTGGAGCCTTCGGAGGCCACTGACTGAACTTACTGTAACCATTGCTAAGTTCCAGTTGCTGTTTAAAATACTGCTTGAATGGTAAGTAGTTCCCTGAATAGTTGAGTAAACTGCGTTCTCCTCCAAGCCAATCTCAACCTTAGTTTGGTTTGAGGCCTTTGAAAGAATAGTTCCTTGGGGAGTTTCTGGCTTAAACCAGGCTTCGACAGTGAACTCTTCCGCAAAAACCAGTATTGGTGACTCAACTGATTCGTAGGGAGGTAGTCTCATATAAGAAGACCCTTTGAAGTAATACCCCCTTCCATTCGCAGGACAAGGGTCACTCTCGCCCAAGAAGGGATAGAACTGGTCCCCAGTTCCAGCTTTTACCGGAATAGAGCTGTAAGGATCCACTACCACTTTTTCGATTCCCTGAGGTTTTAATTCAAAAACAGAATCAGACCCCTGAGCTTCGTAAGAGGTTTCAGAACACTTGAATCCAGTAGGGCATATTTTAGTGCAGTTCGCTTTATGCAGGTTCCAGCCACTAGAACACTCTGTGCAGTTAGTTGAAAGCGTGCAGACTCTGCAGTTATCTGGGCAAGTCAGTTTGGCATATCCTTTGGACTTAATTGAGTCGTAGCCCTTTATCTGAACTTCTATTTGGAATTCTCCTTCTTCGTGGGGTCCTATTTGGCATACTATTGAGGTTTCTGAGCTTGAAGTCACTTCACAGCTGTAAGAACCAACAGTAACACTAAGCAGAGCTTTGTCTTCTGGAAAGTTAACTCCGGTGAGGGTCAATTCATTGTTGTTAATTGAGGATCTTTGGATTTTAGGGACTTTATAGGTAAAATAGCACATGCCCGACTTACAAATAGAGAGTCTTTCGTCCACCCAAACTCTTACTTGAGGTGTAGATTGAACGATTCTCAGAAAGTCAGAAGGTATCACAAACCAAAACTGGGAGTCTGAAGGTTCATGAAGCGTTTCTCCAATATATTCTTCGTTATTTTTGCCTCGAAATTTCAAGTCTTCAGGCCGGGGGTTCATGTACCCAGGCACTACTACATACAGAAAATTTTTACGACAATAAACATAGAGGTTGAAATATTGTGAACTCAACTGCTTTTGGTTGTATTTTGTATGAGAGAAAAGCCCATCACAATCTAGTGTTCCTATTTCTTTGCGGTGTCCTTTGTACTCAATAGGAGTAGAAAGATGGAGGTTACCGAAGTGTATCTTCTTGACAAGAGGCACTTTGTTTCTATAAGAGTTTCCATCCCCTTCAATTTCTACTCCCAATGAAATTTGCCCTATGTCGCAACAATTAATTGCATTCATTTCTAAGTAGTAAAGCTGGTCCTTTGAAAGCTCTATTTGGCCGGACTTGTAATGAGTGTTAAAGTGCATAAAGGGAGGCGACCATGAAACTGTATTAATGATTTCCTTCTTGTTGTAATGGTTTACATCTGTACTTAGCCAAACCTGGGCTTCATCATCTATACTTACATAAAAAGTATACTTTCCAGTCCTTGGAGCTTTAAAGTATCCCCAGGCATGTGCATGCGTTCGATTTGAACTGTAGTCTGCAGCAGCACTAGGGATGTATCCTTTGCTTATTAAAGTCCCATCGTCTATGCTGACTCTTTGGCAAAACAACCCAGCACTTCCTTCGTAGTGAATTTCTGAAGTAGTTTTATTGTAAGGACCAGTTTTGCAAGTAATAGTGTTGAAACTTGTACTGATTACCTCACACTCACTGCCGTCTATATCAACTCTGACTCTGCTAGCTTCACTAGGAAACGATCTGCCACTAATAGTTATTTCCAAGCCTCCAGAAGCACTTCCTTCGTGGTGGGAAATGCTGTCTACTGAAGCAATGGTTCTAAAAAAGTACTCTTCGCCTTCAAGTGTGTAACCAGCTGCTGTCCACATCATGTCAGCTTCTCCAGCTCCTTCAATTTCTGCTTTAATGCCAGAGTCTCCATGAATGTTGTTTCCAAGTTGAGTCTTTGTGCCATAAAATGTAGCCCATGTCCATATTGACCCAGTTGTTAAGGCTTGCCCTTCCACAGACCCATTCAAGAGTTTATCAGTGCTGCTCCAAACTGGATAGAGACTAATTGAATCTCCAGCTGAAGCTTCATTTCTGTTCAAGGTGATTATTGGGTAAGCGTTTCCGTAGTTAAGTTGCTGTGAGTATATTTTTGAGTTACCATACTTAACCTTTAACTCAGCAGTAGCAGCATCACTAGAGTCCCAAGGAGGAATTAAGCACTCTAGCTCAGTTGCACTGATAAAGAGTATTTCACAGTCCTTTGTTCCTATTTTGATGGTGTACTTGGAACTGTCTAGGTCATCAAAAGTTCCCTTGAAGAACACACTGCTGAGGCCGTAGAAAGAGGTGGTATTAACTTTGTCTCTGTAAGGAGTGGCTATTTGGCCTATTAGAGCAGCTTCACTTATCATGAGCATAAACATTAAAAAAGCAACCATTTAATATAATTGAATTACTCCCAACAAACTTAAGCACTGGATTAGTTAGGACTTATCAAGGTTTTTCAAAAAGGCTTCGAGATGCTTGCCTTGGTACTCCAAAAAGTCGACTTCGGCTTTCCTCTTGGCTTCGTCAGCAGCTTTTTTTTCTTCGTACTTCTTGATCAGTGCGTCTCTTTTGTTTTGGAGTTCTGACTTTTTGTTTTCGAGTCTGGTTTTGTCAACTTCTAACTGGTCTTTTTTTTCCTGAAGTTCACTTTTGCCCTCTTCTGCCTGGAGTTGCTTGCGGGTTCCGAAAACCACTGAACTTTGGTACAGAGTTTGGTAGGCAGAAATAGTCATTTTGATTTCGTCTCTCACACGCATCAACAAAAGTCCCCTTTCAGGACACTTGATGGTGACTTGCCTGATGATTTCGTCGAAACACTGGGAGTAAAGTTCTTCCCTGACCGGGCAGATCCCTGAGTCCCTGGCCTGGCGTTCCATTAGTTTTTGGTCGAGTTTTTCTTTGAGAGTGATCACGTCTTGGCGGGAAGAAGGGTTGTGCGACACGTACTGGATGAAGCGTTTTTCGTCGTGAGTCCATTCTCTGGGGGGAAGGATTGAGTTTAGGTACTCCTCTATAGTAGGTTTTGACTCCAAGGGAGGCAAGTTCCCTCGCTTTTTCCCAGTAGGGCCTAGAGTGCGCTTCTTGGGTGACACGAAGTCAGAGGTGGTTTCTACGGGTTGTTCGTACTGCACAAGCGTTTCTCGCGGAGCTCCTTCCATAATAAATAACTGACTACAAAACTTAAAATTAAGTCTAATTACGAATGTACACCGAACATCATTTATAACTGGGCACTATGAATAGAATAATCAAAAGTCCAATTGGGAATGGCAATATCTTGGTCTTCGTACTCGTCACTTTCAACAATCCCCCCCAACTCAAAAACGCCGTACTTGGTTTGCAACTTGTCTGCACTGTTGAGGAGTCTTTCGTTTGGTCTGAACTGAGTGTTGATTCTAGGGAGGTTCCTTTGGAAGGGCTGGAAAGGAGACTCTCCTGAGGAGTTGAGCACTAACTTTTTGTCTTCAATGGCTTTTTCGAGTTTTTGTTTGTGGTCTTCTAGTTCCTTGGTCCTTTCTTCTTGGTTGGCTTCTAGGATTTTGCCTTGTTTTTCGTACTCCTTCATCAAGTCAAACAGTTGCTTTAGAGTGTAGGGCAGTTCCAAAAACTTGTCTTTGATTTCAGCAACTTCTTTGGAGACTTCAGGCAGGTCGTTGAAAGCTTGTTCAACAGTGATTATTTGCTGGTGGACTTTTTTGCGCAAAGGAAGCCCTTGGCCTGAGGTAGCAGCAGGTTTGGCTTCTACCAACTCTTGAATTGTTTGTCCTAATGCCTCCACACGCTTAGTTCCTTCTTTTGCAGCTTCAGATTCACTCATGTTCCGGATTCCTCTTTGCCACCAAGACTCTAGTTTCTCAATTGACTCTATCACGTGGCGCAGGGCCTTTGTGCCTGGGTACACTAAACAGTTCCTTTGGGTGTTCCTGATGCTTTCTTCAACTACTTTCAGAGAAGACTTGTAGTTCTCCAGGGCAACTTCTTGGTGGTGTTTGAGCAAAAAGATTTCTTTGTCCTTTTCCGAGAGTTCTTGCATGGTTTTTTGTTGCGTGGAGTTAATGTAGTCTCGCAGTTGCTGTAACTGACTTCTTAGTTGGAACAGTTCTTCGTTCTTACTTACACACTTAGAGCACTCGTCCAGCTGCATGTCGACTTTCAAGGAGGGCAGGTTGTCTTCTATGAGTTTTTTCATGTTTGTGATCTGCGACTGTTTTCTGTTGAGTTCGAACTGGTAGTTCTTTTGGGCTGCGTCGAAACGGATCTTCCACTTTTCGTTCATTTCGGAGTACTCAGCCTTGTATTGGTTGTACTGTTCTATTTGGGAGTTGGTTTGTTCTCGAATGAACTGCTGGAGGTCTTCTTTTTTCTGGTTGGCTTCTTCTAGTTCTTTTCTGAGTTCTTCAACTTTGCCTTGCAGTATTTCCAGAGCGCTTTGTCCCTCTCCTGGGTGCTCTTCAATCTCCTTTTTGATTTTGATGCTTTGATTCAGTACCTTTTCGTACTCAACTTTCCCGTCTTGAGTGGACTCACTCAATAAACTCTCGTCCGAAGACCTGCTGCGGTTTTGCAAAGCACAGTAGTCAGAGTACAGTTGCTGGTACTTTTCGTAGATTTCGTCCTTCTCTTCTTGGAGGTCATTGAGTTGCTGCTGAACTCTAGCTTTTTCTGCTTCGAGTTCGTAAAACTTCCCGCACTCTGAGTCCTCTTCCAAAACCTTCACCAAGGGGCGGAGTCCAGGCACCTGTTCTAGTTCTTCCTTTTTGTTGATAAGGGTTTCTCGAAGTCCACTTAACTTGCCTAGCTCCAGTTCTTTGCGCCTGAGTTTCTGTCTGCAGGCAGCAAGTGCATCGCGAGCTTGCTCGAGTTCTTGGGATTTATCCATGAATCCCGGCGGAGAGGTTGCAAAGTAGTTCGAAAACCCATGGAAGAACGTAATCGGGCTCACTGGTTGAGAAAACGACGAGCCGTAGGTGCTATCTTGGTTTCTAAGGAGAGATGCACGCTGTCTATTTTCCATTATAAATGTAAAGCAACCATTCAAGCTATTAATTGCATTTCAGTTTTAAATCTAGTTCACTCGCAATGGACCTAACACCCGACTAGTTAATTTAATTCACTAACTAAACATAATTTAAGAGTTAGAATCGTAAGACTTATAAGAAATTTAATCTCTTTATGAACCCTTCAAAAGCTATCATTACAACAGTGACATTATCCAAACTCTTTTTATTCAAAGAATTCCTTATGAGATTTTCCACACAGTCCCCGCACACACTATGAGCATTTTTGTACCTTTTCTTTGCTGCAGTAGTCCACACACTCTCCACCACTTCTCTGTTACTCATTTTGTCAAACACTCCGTCACTACACATCACTACGAACTCGTAGGCCTCACTTAATTTAAACCCCTTGATGTCTGGGTCTGCTGTTAACACATTAGGGTTCCCAGAGTACTCAGTAAGCTTTGCTTCAATGTCCCCGAAACTCCTGCTAACTGACAACCGCCCGGGAAATACCCTCCAAGGCCCCAGTACTCCAGAAGAGCCTGCTACGTTTTGGTACACCCTGCCTCCATTGGCCACGATTCTTTGGTGTTCACTTTCGTCTGAGGGTTTGTGGTCTTTAGAAAGTGGGTAGATCTTAGTTCCCCTTTCGCCACTCATCACTGCTCTGGAGTCTCCTACGTTGGCTAAATAGCAGTTGTCTCCCACTATGAGCATAACTACTGCACAACTTCCTGACCTTTCAAGCGGGTCGGACCTTTTGCACAGTTCAAGGAACTCCCTTTCGGCTGCCCTAAACCCAGTTTTAAGGGCTTCTTTAGGGTTGAAGGGGAAGTGTTGGTTCTTGATTACGAAGTGGTGTAGGTGGTCCCTTAGGAAGTCAGCACAGGCACTTCCTCCGTGTCCATCATAGACACCAAAAAAGGAACAGCGCGGCCAGGCTTCTCCACCTCTACTGGTGGGTTTCGAAATGTTCAAAATGATGCTTACTCTGTCCTCGTTGTAGTTCCTCACTAAGCCCTGGTTAGTATTTGCAGCGTATGCCATTACAATTCCGTTTTCTTTGACTGAACATTTTGTAGGTTCTACTTGAGGCGTAGCAAAAAACCGAGCATTTGAGTTCCGCGAAGTCAAAGGAAAAGGAATGCTTCCTAACGAACTACGCACATTCCGGGTTATGTTTTGGCTAGTTAGGTCTGCTGAAAGCCTGTCAATTGTGCTTTCTAGTGACCTCCAACTAGTTGAATGACCTCTGTTTTGGTTTACTTTTGACTGGAAACTCCCAGATCCTGGTGTTTTGGGAATCATCTTTATTATTAGCATTTCGTTATGTACACTTAGTAAAGTTTCGACTTGTGTAAAAAGTTGTCTTTTTGTCTTTGGAACAAACTCAAGGGTCTGTTGCACACCTCAGCCAGGGCTTGGTACCTTGCTTTGAAGTCAAAGTTCAAACAGTAGTGGAGTTTTTTCAAGCAAACTGGACACAAGTTACTGGGCCTTCTGTCGTTCTCTTCTAAGGTATTCGAACCGTTCATAAGGCACTTGTAGTAAACACAGTGACTTAGTCCAAACATGTGGGAAATTTCATGAGTGCAGGTACGGCTGGCTCTGAACCAAGTGAGTTCTTTGCCTCTTTTGGGTTCTTGGAACCGGGCAAAGGAAAGCACTGCTTTGTTTCCTGCTGCCAGCCCAAACACAAAGTTCCAACTTTCACGGGGGTAAAGGTCTTCAAAAGTGATGGCTAAAACACAAAAGGCCCTTTGCGGCATCTTCAGTTTCTTGATGATTCCTCCAGCGTGGTACTGCCGAAACACATTCACTCGGGAAGCCACTTGAAGGTTTTCCATGCGGATAGGCTCAAGCACCTCTACAGGGTTCCCCCAAAAGAACGCAGAGCAGTAAGAATGTATGAACTTAAGCATTGGGCTAGGAATTTCCCCCAAAGGCTGTATGTATATGGTGTTTCGAGGAGGCAAAGGCACTCTAGCTTCTGACTGGAATTGGCTGAAGCTCTGGCCGCGTTCTTTGTGGCTTGCAAGCCAGTCCCCTGGCTTGGGGAACTCCAGTCCCTCAAATTCACTTTCCTCAAAGTACCTTTCTTTTCCAGGAACAGGTTCCCCCAGGGCTTGCCTTCTTTCCTCAAAACTTGAGTACTCTGGCCTGTTCATAAATAATCCAAAATGGTGCAGGAAGTAATAGTTTTCTGGGGTTTATGGTGCATGTGGCTAGCAGCAGGGGCCTTTAGTATGGTGCTGTTGATGTACATTCCTGCTCCTTACGGAAAGTTCGTCAGAACAGGCTATGGGCCTGTTGTGAGGAGTGACATAGGCTGGGTAATTCAAGAATCGCCTTCCTTCATAGTGTTTCTCTTAAGTGCTTTGTTTTCGGAGTACTGGAGTTTAGAAGCTTCACTTTTAGGACTTTTGTTTCTTGTTCACTACTTCAACAGGTGCTTTGTGTTTCCTTTCAACATGCGCAAGGGAAAGAAGTCAACCACACTAGCAGTGATAGCTGCTGCTTTGTTGTTCACTTTGGGAAATGGTTACTTGCAGGGAAGGGGACTCTTCCACTACGACCCTCCTGAAAACTCTGTGCAAAATCTTTCCTTTTGGGCAGGAGTGAGCCTTTGGGCTCTGGGCTTCTTCCAGAACGTAAGGCACGACCAAATCCTAGCTGAACTCAGTCAGAAGGGCGAGTACGGCATTCCTCACGGAGGTTGGTTTGAGTACGTTTCTTGCGCAAACTACCTATCAGAAACCCTAGAGTGGTTGGGGTGGGCTATTGCAGCCAACACTGTGACTGCTTACTTGTTTGCTTTTTGGACATTTGCGAACTTGTTTCCCAGGGCCCTTTCACAGCACAGATGGTACAAACTCAAGTTCGACAACTACTCGTCTTTGAACAGAAGAGCTTTCATACCTAAGTTAGTTTAATCTTAAATTCAGTGGCTCAAAATCCTACAATATAATATGTCAGATACAATAAAACTAGGAGTCTACGGAAGCCAGAACTGGATTAAAGAAAACCTCCTCAAAGCTATCGAGGAAAAAAACCTCCAGGAAACACTGCAGCCTCACTTTTTCGGAACTGAGTTAAATCACGAAACAGTTCCACTTTCCCAGGGCTGCAAGGCCATTGCAATCTTCATCAATGATGATGCTGGAGCTGAGGTTGTCAACAGACTTCACGAGTACGGAGTTCAACTTATACTCTGCATGTCAGCTGGGTTCAACATGGTCAACTTAGAAGCTGCCAAGAACCACGGAATCACTGTAGCTAGAGTGCCTACATATTCTCCAAATGCTGTGGCTGAATATGCAGTAGGGATGCTTCTGAGCTTAGTCAGGAAAATCCACAAAGCAAGTTGCAGAACAAGGGAGTGCAACTTCAACATAGAGGGACTCATGGGAATGGATTTGCACGGAAAAACTGTCGGAGTGCTTGGAACTGGCAACATTGGGACTTGGTTTTGCAGAATCGTGAATGGAATGGGCTGCAGAGTAACTGCTTACGACGTTGTGCACAACCCTGACTTGGAGTCTTTTGTGGAGTACAAGGAGTTAAACGAAGTGCTTAGTGAAAGTCATGTAGTAGCACTGTTTTTGCCTCTGTTTCCAAGCACTTACCACATCATCAACAAAGACAACATTTTCAACATCAGAAAAGGAGCTTACTTAGTTAACGTAAGCAGAGGCGGATTGATAGAAACTGAAGCTTTGATCAAGGCTTTGAAAGCAGGGCACTTTTGCGGAGTGGCTTTGGACGTTTACGAGCAAGAAGACACTATTTTCTACAAAGACATGTCTGAAAAAGGTGTGATTGACGACTCTATTATCAGACTCATCAGTCGACCCAACGTAATTGTTTCTTCACACATGGCCTTTTTCACCAAAGAAGCAGTGTCCAACATCTGTGCTTCCACTCTAGACTCCCTGACTCAGTTCCTGGGCGGCGAAACAGTGCAGAACGCCATTAACCTGGAACAAGTTCTTCAGAAATAATTAAATAGTTTATATTCAAAAAAACACTAGAAGAGCAGTAATATTATCTGAACTTTTTTTCTTCAAAGCTTTTTTTAGGATTGCATTAACAGTTTTACCAGCGTTTTCATGAGAAACTTCATTCCCATGACTTGCGTGCAAAACCTCTTGAACTAAGTCTTCGTTACTCAGCACGTCAAACACACCGTCACTTCCCAGAAGCACGAACCCTTCTGCCTCGAACTCAGTAACTTCAGGTTCACTTACTATCACTCCTTCTTTGCCTCCTAAAGAAGACAACTTAGCCCGGGGGTCTCCGAAACTGCGAGTCATAGCAAGTCCGCCAGGAGCAACTCTGTCTGTCAAGTTTTTGTCCTTGTAAACTTCTCCCCCAGCTTTAACTATTCTAGAATGTTCTGAGGGAAGGGAAGGTTTGTGGTCAGTGCTGAGTTGGAAAGTAGAGATGGCCCGAGAATCGCCTAAGTTAGCTAAATAGCACCTAGAGTTAACTACCACCATTACTATGGCACAAGAACCTGAACAATCAGGTAACTGCGAAAGAAAAACAGCGTCAGCTGCCAAAAAGGCGTTTGCAATTGCTTGGCGGGGATCCTTAGGAAACAAAGGGTCTTCTATAATGAACTTGTGCAGGTGTTTCCTGAGGAAGTCGGCACAGGAACTCCCTCCGTGGCCGTCAAAGATTGCAAAGTAAGTGACTTCTCCTATGTTTTGCTTTTCTTTGGGAAGACGCTTTTGCAGGTGAGTGAGGATCATTACTCTGTCTTCGTTGTGTTTACGCAAGCCGGGGTGGGAATTGACTGCCCAGGCTTTCACGGTTTGGTAGTGTTTTTTGGAAGTAATGGGGGCAGAAACCGGAACGGTTTTAGGGGACTGAACTTTGCAAGGAGAGTGGACGATGGGTGGAGACACTGCTTCAAAGGACTTCGAGTCACTGAAGGACTCGTCGCACCTTGAATTTTCAGACGAAGACGTTTCTAAGTTCTGTTCAAATAACATTTATAAATGTTCCCCACTTCAGTTGAACAGACAATTAGTTATGAAAGTATTAATCAGAAAGTCGCTAAGCACAGGAGTAGCCTAAAGTTGATCATCCTATGCGAATAATCCTTGAGGTAAGGATTACTCTACTGATGACACCTTGACTAAGTTTGCTGCCCCTTTTATCGGTGAAAAGTTGGATTTTTGTTAAGGGAGGAGTTTTGTGACTTAAAGAGGACAAAGCGAAGTAGACTGCTTGGTTTGGAGTTTAACATGACGTTGTATTTGAGTTATTTTATCCATCTGGTTTTATTTAAGAGTGTTCGTGCTTTTGGATGTTTTCTAGTAAAATCTTAACACCAGCAGACAAGTTATCAGGTGTTCCTTTGAAATAGCAAAGCCGAGCTGATTCCCCTTCTGGAGTTTTTAGGGACTGAGTAGCACTCTTCTGGAAACTTATCTTGCATTTGGCTTTGTTCATCATGCTTTTCACGTTATCCCCATTCCTTCCTATCAGTTTGGCTACCAAACTGTCTGGAACCGTTGCAAAGAAGGAAACAGGTTCAGGTTCAGGCGACTTTGAGTAGTGTTTTCTCGGCGGACTGCTAGTTGTGGGTTTGTCCAAAATCTCAAAAATGTTCATGGCTGCGTTTTCTTTGACTTCCAAAGGTCCGTCAATAGTCACAATTGTATAGGGGTTCAGTTTCTCAGACTCTGTGTCCGAAAGCACCCTGATTGTAGCTCCTCCTGACTTCGAAGAAATGTTCTTAATGGTAGTTCCTGAAGGCCCTATGAGTTCCTTGACGATGTTTGAGGGAATCAACATCCTAATTAGTTGGGCAGTGCTTGGACACCCCGTGGCCTCCACTGCGTCAAGAATCTTCTTGACCACAGCCTTCCGGATAGCGTACCTGCAGTCTTTGTGTCTTCCACTCAAAACAGCAATGTGTTCTTCGTCTTTGCAAGGTTGTCCTATTCCAGGGTACACCTTGAAGTCCACATCATAGTCTTCTTGGAGTTTCTTGGTGAAGCTTCCGTTCTTCCCAATAAGGTAGCCTACACACTCTCCAGGAATTATGAACTTAGCAGCACCTCCTTCCAAGGGTGCAGCTTTGGGTTCTGGACTAGCTCGCTTTTCAACTATTAACTTGTAGATCTCCTTAACTGCTTTTTCGATGTTAAGTGGTCTTCCTTCAATGTGGACAACTCTTTCTCGGAAGTTGCGAATTTCAGGTTTGATGCTTATTTGGGTGTTGGAAGAATACTGAATTTTCTGGATTTGTTTTCCGTGCCTCCCCACTAACAAGGTCACCATGCTGTCAGGAATCAACATTTTGATTTCTATGGTACTTGCTTCCTGGGCTTTTTGGAGTGCTGCAATCAAGCAAGACAAAGCGTCTACTTTCCCTTTGACTGACTGACCGTAAATGTAAAGGATGTTGTCTTGGAACTCCTCTGCTGGAATTTCGTCAGCATAGTGAACTCTGTCTACCTTGTGGCATTTTACAATTGTTTTTTGGAGTTCGTTGACTTGAGAAGCATTAAATAGGTTCTTGGGAACAGCAACTATCAGTGGAAATTGCGGAGTTTCTTGAATCGGGCTTCTGGACCGACTGCGTTTTCTACTATGCATTTTTATTAGTTCCAACTAAGTGGAGTTAATTATGAACCTCATAAAGCTTTTGGCTGTGGGAGTCAGTCGGGTTCTGTTGTAGTCGTCAGCACACATCTTTATAGCTTCTGCCAAAGTGGGGTAGGGGTGGATCACTTTGGCTATTTTGCCCAAACCTACTTTGTTCACCAAAGCCACACTGATCTCTGATATCATGTCCCCTGCGTTCTTCCCAACAATAGTAGCTCCTAGTATTTCGTCACTTTTGCCCTTGCACAGGATCTTCACAAACCCCTGGGTTTCCCCCTCCGTAATGGCTCTGTCCACTTCTTTGAAGTACTTCACAAATTCTTGGTAGTTCTGGTTCTTCAGTTCCCTAGAATAGTAACCCACGTGCGCAATCTCTGGCTCAGTGTAAGTGCACCAAGGTATGCAGAGCTCAGAAAACTTAGACTTTCCATGGAACAATGCGTTCCTCAACACAATTCTGGCCATTGCGTCTGCTACATGTGTGAACTGGTACTTAGAAGCACAGTCTCCTACTGCATAGATGTTTTTGTTTGAGGTCTTCAAGTAGTCGTTCACAGTTATTCCTGACTGAGTGTACTCAACTCCAGCCACTTCCAGATCCAAGCCCTCAACGTTGGGCGTTCTCCCCACTGCCATCATGACTGCTTCGCACTCGTGCCTTTCTCCGTCCACTACTACTTGGATCAGAGGAAAGCCGTGCTCTGACTCTGGCGAAAGCAAGTCTACACGCTCAACTGAAGCGTTTTTCCGAAAACCAATTCCTTCAGCTACAAGTTGTTCTTCAAGAATCGAAGCAGCGTCCCTGTCTTCCCTGGGAAGGAACTGGTCTTGGTTAGACACCATCGTCACTCTGCTTCCAAACCTAGCAAAAGCCTGAGCTAGCTCACACCCGATTGGTCCTGCTCCAATGAAAATCAACCTCCTAGGAAGTTTAGTTAGGTTCCAAATGTTTTCACTTGTATAAAAAGGCACTTTGTCAATCCCTGGTATTTGAACCACTTTAGGTTTCCCTCCAGTTGCTATGCAGCACTTTTCGAACTCGATTGTTTGTCCGTTTACAACCAAAGAACTAGGCGAGGCAAACCTAGCATGGCCTAAGTAAACATCCACTCCAAACTCGTCTGTGAACCTTTTGCAAGAGTCATGTTCAGAGATTTCAGCCCGGATCCTCCTCATCCTTTCCATTACTTTCGAAAAGTCCAAACTCACTTCCCCTTCAATAGTCACTCCAAACTCAGAAGCATTTTTAATTTGCTGGTACACACCTGCACACTTAAGCAAAGCTTTAGAAGGCACACAGCCTGTGTTCAAGCAGTCACCTCCCATAAACCCCCTTTCTATAATAGCAGCTTTGGCACCTAAACTTGCAGCTCCTCCGGCAGTAACCAGTCCTCCGGCTCCAGCTCCTATTGCCACCATATGGTACTTTTGGGTAGGCTTTGGATCTTCCCAACGGGCAGGACGGGCATTGTCAAGGGTTTTAGCGTTCTGAAAGTCCAAAAAGACCTCTTCAGAATAGGGGTTTTTCTCAAAGAAGTCAGTGAACCCCCCAGGAACACCGGAAGCCACAATGCTGGACTGGGGGTTCTCAGAAAAGTACTCAGACCAAGTAGAAGGAAGGTTGGGAGGACCAGACCTAGGCTGGCCTTTGTTAGGTTCGTCAGAGTCAAACCTGTAGAATAGCTTTTCGTTTTTGAAGGAGTGGTCTCTGCAAACATGGTGGATTATGTGCTTGTCCAGAAGCAAGTTTCCAATTTCGAGTGCTTCGTTTTCATTGCTTGCAATCTAGGTATACTTTACGTTGTTGCTAACCATATAAGCCACAGCTTCGCTTCCGACAAAGCAGTTTTCGTAAGTTTTGAACCTGTGTTTTCTGTTTGTTATGTTGAGTTCCGACTTAAGTCTGCTAGCTAGGTTTTCTAAGTGCTCGTCAGAATAGTCCATATTAGTTCTAAATTAATACATTATTTAAGAAGAACATTGTAGAACTCTTCAAAGGAAACTTTTTGTTTAGACTTGCCTGTGAAGTCTTGCACTTTCTTTAAGGTCCAAACTACAAGTTTGTCTGTTTGCAGGTTTTTGTCGTTGCGGTTCAAAGCCATGTTGATGGCAAGTCTCAACTCAGGTGGCCCTAGTGACTGTTGGGTGAAGTCAACTAAGCAAAAGAAAAATAGTAGCTTTTGTATAGTGATTCTCTTTTTGGCTTCTTTGTTGGGTTCTTTATAAAAAAATGAGGTCTTGTCAAACAACCCACTGTGCAGACTCTCTATGGAGACTGCAAACATTCCTAAGTCAACCCACTGCTTGTTATTGAAGGAGTTAACTGCCAGGTTCATGAACAACTGATATGTTATGTGATTATCCAGATAGAACTGTCTGACGTTTGAAATGTGGACTTCTTGGTTTGAGTTGTTAAGTCTCGCACCTCCAAACCGTGAGTGCAGATTGTAGAGTTTGTTGAAGTTCTGCCGAATGACTTCATATCCGTCTGCTGAGTAAACTCTTTTGTTCGTAAAAAAAGCATTCAGTCCAACAAAACTGTCTTGGTTGAAAACAAAGGAACTATTGGCCATCTCTGAAATGTCATAGTCGTCCATAAACGAGAAAGGAGAGGCTGCTGACAAAGGAGAACACAATGTGCTTGCCTCTCCAAAGTCGCTCTGCAAAGCCAAATTCAAAGTTAGCCTCAGGGATTTCTTTTTATCCGGCAGTCTTTTCTTCAGAGTAGCGTATTTATGAACTAACTGAACAAGTACTTCCTTTTTAAGGCCTAAATCCCTTCTGTCTTCCAGAAGCATTTCTACTTGGTCTGCTCTCATATTTATAAAAATTCAACAACTTTTGTTCAGTAAAAAAACTTATTAACTTAACTCAATCTTACTTAAGTCTAAAGATTCCTCGGTAATCATTTAATGGAACCCGAAAGCGAACTAATACTAAGTTCCCTGCCAGAAAACCAAGCACTAAGGTTCCAAAACCTAGAGTACTCAACAATCACCCAGGAAGACCCAGCTAACTACTCCCCCAGACAGTTCACTTCTAAGATAAAGGCCCTAGGAACTGGTGTTCCCTGTCAGGTTTTGATTTGCGTGACTCTATACAACGAAAATTCCTACGAACTCCAGTCCACAATTAGCGGGATTCTCAAAAACGTTGAAAACATGCTTCAAAACAACCTTTGCGAAGGTCCTGTTTCTGTAGTGATTATCCAAGATGGACTGGAAAAGTTGCATCCGAGCATGAAGCAGTTTGGAAAGTCAATGAGTATCTTTGACTTGGACCAGATCCAGGACTCTCCCTCAGCAACTCTGCACACCTTTTTCACTGAGTTTGTTTTTGCCAAGAACGAAAAGGACACTTACCCCACAATCAACCTCATCACTGGAATCAAACACTCAAACAAAGGCAAAATAAACTCCCACAGGTGGTTTTTCAAGTGCTTTGCCACCCACATCAGTCCAAAGTACTGCATTCTTTTGGACTGCGGAACCATTCCTTCTGACTTTGCAATATACAAAATAGTCGAAGCAATGGAAAACAACCAACAACTGGGGGGTGCCTGTGGAAACATAGTTCCTGAAGACCCTAAGATTTGCCATCCTATAGAAATCTCCCAAGACATAGAGTACAGAGTGTCTCACTTTATGGACAAGTGTTTGGAGGGAGTTCTAGGCTTCGTAAACGTGCTTCCGGGAGCTTTTTGCGGTTACAGGTGGGAAGCCATCAAAGGAGACCCCCTTGACAAGTACTACTTCTACGCCTTCAGAGAAGACTCTGAAATCAACTGTTGGAAAGCCAACATGCTTTTAGCCGAGGATCAACTTTTGTCAGTCTCCACTGTGCTCAACAAGGACTCCAAGTACACTTTGAGTTACATCGAAGACGCAAAGGTAACTACTGACATTCCTGACACCTACCCAAGCATCATGCAGCAGAGAAGAAGGTGGATCAACGGTTCCCGCTTTGCTTTCTTGAGGACTCTTTTGCTCTTCGGGAACTTGCCCAAAACAAAGCACAGTCTCTGCAGAAAGTTCCTTTTTGTGTTGTATATTTTCTACCAAAGCCTAAACGTCGTTGTAGGTGTGCTTGCCCCTGCAATATACTTTTTATACATATTCTACATATTCCTTCTCGTGTTTGGTACAGAAGACTACTACGGACTCGTCACTTGGAGTGCAGGGGGTTTGTACGGGTGCTGCATGGTTTCGCTTGTTGTTGTTTCGTTAGTGCCTAAGTCAGTCCATAGGTTCAAGGGGACTTACATGGCTTGCGCAGGCTTACTGGGATTCCTGACTGTGAGTTCCTTCTGCGCAGTTAGTTACGAAATAGTCAGAAGTGAAATAACTCTGGTTGTTGGGTTTTACATAGGAGTGTTGTTCTTTGGAATTTTTGTGTGCGCAGCAGTTCACGGGCAGCTTAAGGAGTACTCGAGAGGCATGTTCCAGTACCTGTACATGCTGCCCAGTTTCTTAAGCATCTACTTGATTTACGCCTTCTGCAACGTGCACGACGTTACTTGGGGAATCAGGAACGACCAGAACGGTAAGTGTTACGCAGCACAAAACGTGAAGGGATTCCAGGACAAAGAAAAGTCCTTCAAGGCTTTCAGGTTCTTCTGGCTTGCAGGCTGGATTGCCTTGAGTTTGGCATTTGTGGTTCTTATGCTGGTGTAAGAGTTACTTAGTTTCGACCCAGAAGGCAGTCTGTACATGCTTTACATGACTCTAGTTGTGCTAGGAATGATCCTTTTCAGAATTGCAGGTTCTTTGGTGTACTTCTTAGTGAGGTCCTTCCAACTCCTACAACTCAAAAAAGCACAAAAGAACAAGGAAACCAACCAGTACCAAATCAGGATGAAAAACCTACCTACTAGCAATGAGTAGTTTCTAGATAGTGACTAATAAACATGGAAAGTTCTTGGCCACTTCAAAGAAAATGGGCTTTGTGGGAAATGTGGAACCAAAACCAACCTAGTTCCACAGAAAACTTCGAGCAAACTATGCAGAAAGTAGGGGAGTTTGGGGACTTGCACAGTTTTTGGCAGCACTGGAACTCACTTCCCCACTCAGACCCAAGTGGCTTGTTTTACAACCAAAGAACCAAAACCACTGTGTTTGTAGTGGACTTAAAGACTTGTGTGGAAGCCCTAGCAGTGTTCGAAAACTCCTCAAAGCCTTCTTGGGAAGACCCTACCAACTGCTTGGGCTCAGACATCAACTACAGAGCTTCTTTAAGAACTGACCAACTCAAACCAGTCTGGGACAAACTGGTGTTTTCTGTCATAGGTGAAACTCTGCCTTCAAGCGAAGACATTGTAGGCTGCAGAATTGTTGATAAGAAAAAGAGTTACAAACTAGAGCTTTGGCTTAAGTTCGATGCCAACAATGAACTGTTTTCCAAAAAGACTTCAGAGATAAAGCAGGCCCTTAAAACTTTGTTTCCGGAATTCAGTGGCATGGAACCTAGAATAAACTCACATAAACCCTTGTAATTACAATAACTATTAACATTTACACTTCTGTTTGGGTGGTTTGAAACCTGCAAACCATCTCTTTCAAGTTAACGCTAACCACAGTTACGTTATCTCTCGTGCCACTGCTTACTGCCTTGTTTGTGAGTCCTTCTGCCAATTGACCCATACCTCTGTCTTTCATTTCCCTGACGTAACTTGCAATTTGTCCCCACTCAAGTCTTTCAAAGAGTCCGTCACTAGCTACCACTGCCACTAAGTCATCTTGTCCGAGTTTTCTGGAGCAAACAAACGGTTTACTAGATAAGTACTCCTTGTAACAGCAATCCCCGATGCTCCGCGTTACTGAAAGACGACCTTGGACTCTCATTACACTTCCTACTGGCACAATAAAGCCCCCTGACTCCTCCACTTTCTCTCTTTCAGAGTTGTCTGAAGCCAGGTGGTCTTGACTAATAATTTCAAATGTTTCTTCACTAACTACAAGAACTTTGGTATCCCCCAGGTTTCCCACGATTAACTTATCTTCCTGAGCCATGAGCACAGCTGCAGTGGTTCCTGAGTTTGTGTTCGAGGATGAATTGCAAAAAGCTAAGTCAGTTTGCTCAAAAGCCTCAGTCAAGGATTCTAATGTAAAAGACCCTATTTGAGTTTGCAAGTAACTTGAGGCAAACTCAGCAGCCTCCCCACCATTGTGTCCATCGTAGACACCAAAACTCAGGAAGTTTCCTGAAAGACACACACAGAAACGGTCTTCCATGTTCTGTCTGAAAGGACCCTTTTTAGAACAGATTCCATGGAACTGGCCTTGGACTAATTTGTCCTTCCACACTGGCTTCTGGGAACTTTTAGCAAAGTTAGTTGGAAAATCTGAATTGATTCTGTGTATATTTAGGTGAAGGTTCCGTTTTCTCTGGGAGGCTGTGATTTTTGCATCTGATGACATTTCTAAGATTTATTCTAAAAGCAAACACAACCTATAACTGATGTTTTTGTTCCGATTTATTTAAAGATTAATTATTATCTAATCTTTTGTTGCAGTAACTGCAGTAAATCTTTGGGTACTGAAAATCATTGTCCAAAATGGGAACCAGACACAGTCCCAACCAACACCCTATCAAACAAATTCCTCCACAGTTCAGCCAGGTTAAGGCTGTTGGTTCGTAAATGTAGTTGGGAATGTTTTCTTTTAAGCAAAAACTACAAGTTGTGCGGTTGGAGTCCTGTGTAGGGACGTAAAGTGAAGAGACGTCATGGGACTTTTCCAATAAACTTTGTCTTAAGTTTGTGGTGAAGTAGTTTGAAGAGACTTCATCGGACTTTTCCAAAGCATTTGTTAATTCTTTCATAATTATTACCAGAAACAATATCAATTCTTAATGTCAAGTTTGGTCAAAAAGTCTTTGAAATCCAAGTTTAGTTATTGTATTACTGAGTAACTTTTCTTCTTCTGATAAAAGCCTTCTTTAGCTTCTTCAAGAGCGTCTAAGTGAACTTTGAGTCTGACATAAAAGTGAGGATTATGTTGTCAGGAGCTTGTGTAGTCTTGATTGCAGAGTCTGTTGTGCCAGACACTGGGTTGTAATTGAAGCTGTAGAAAATATTGTTTCCTAAAACAAAGTAACCTCATCTTTGTCTATTCTTCTTATTCCTTTTCTAGCAGACCACTCAAGGAATTCGCAGCTACTTTCTGTGCATGAACTGTGCACAGCTAAAGTCTGTTTTATACTTGGATAAGGGTGTTTAAGTCACCTTTTGAACAGGATTTCATAGACTCAGCTAAAGGTTCTCAGAAAATTGATTGAAACTCTCTGCATCAACAGACTCTCTGAAGAAATTGCTCAGCTCCGGAAAGACGTTGACGAAGAAGTTTTCACGTCCTATATGAGCAAATGCATGGACGGTGCCTTAGTTTCTGCTACAGGCTGGCGCACTTACCTGCACCAAATATACGTTTCAAATCCTCCTAAAAAGAAGTGGCCAAATCCTTATTCATCAATTGGCAATTAAATTAATTAACTTCATATGACGGCTAGAGTCTTAGTTATGTATAGAGTTACTCTTTGCTTTGTGTTTATTCTACTTAAGTTTATTCTTCTTGTTAACTCTACTTTTAGATAGATTCAATACTGGTTTTCTAGGTCTTTTCGTGGGTTTTGAGTTTGAAGGCGTTTTTTCCAGGTTCTCTGGGCTGACCTTTGGCCACTTCTTGGGTGGATTGTTGTTTCCTTTCTCTGAGTTGTCTATTGTTTCTTAGCCAAGCATTGCTATGGATGCTACAACTACTCTCTAGTCCATACCCATCAGCGTTATATTCCTCTGAGTCCAGACTATCCAAAAGCTGAAATCATATTTAAAAGTCTTCATTTACCTACCTTTAATAATGTCCATAGAATTGTTCCAAGCCATAACTATAACAGGGTGTTCTTTAGCATCACTTTCTATAGTAACTTCCGGAATACTCATTTGGAGCCATCTGAAAGTTAGAAAACTAAGGAAGTACCCGGGGGAGTTTGTGTTTATGCAGTGCTTAATGCAGTTCATTATCGACTGGACCTGGTTCTTAACCCTTTATGACGGAATAGACCCAGAAATATTTTACTGGTACATTCTTTATGGATTGGCTCCTTGGGCTGTCTTCTCTAGTTGCGACTATGCTTTAGCACTTTCCTCTGAAATCCACTCTAAGATCAAAAGACCATTTAAGTCCACTAGTAAACTCCGAAGAACCCTTTATCATTTACTAAGCTTGGTAACTCCTTTAGTGTATGTGGTTCCTGCATTCATGGGATTGGCGCGAGATAAACTATATTTCATTTTTGTTTTTATGTCTTTGCCTATTTGGGTGAGTTTAGTTTTAGCAATGCACTCAGTATACAAACTCAGAGGACAAAATTCAGCTAACTACATGTTTTACCACTTGCTTGTGATATTTGCCTCTTCTGGTTCTTCGATTCTAATTACTATCATCAACTTTATTCCAATGATTGGATATAGGGTTCCTCTATGGCTGAGGATTATTTATATATTGATGGGTTCCTCTTCAGGAGCCATGGTATTTGTGGCTAGAATTTCTGAGCCTATGATGTTCAAGCAAGTACTAAGATCTATAGTGTGCAGGAGAGATGCCCGGTCTGAGGTTTTAACCGAAGATTCATGGATCTATCAAAGCATCATGCAACAAGAATTCAACCCTTACTTTTCGTTTTTTGAAGGTTTGCAGAACACCAACGTTTTAAAGGTACTCACGGGTCTTAACTTTTTGTTCTCTAAAAGGAAACCCCTTGAAGAGTACTTAATCAAACAACCCAATGCAGCCTTTTGGAGGTTTGAAGTGGTTTTGGATACCAAAATAAAGTATAAGGTCAAAGAGTACTTTCCAGAGCCTTTCAATATACTCAGAACAACTGAGCACATTTCAGACTTTGACTTGGCAGATTCACTATCTATCAGGGACAACTTAAAAGACTTAGACCAAAGAACCACTAACCCTGGAGGCAGAAGTAGTTCTTTCTTTTACTTCACTGCTGACAAAAAGTACATTATCAAAACAATCAACCAAGAAGAACTTAAGACTCTAAGGAACTCTTTTGGAGGCTACTTTGATAGAGTCTATGCCAGGGACTCTTTGATCTCTAGAATTCACGGAGTCTTTTGTTTCAAGATTGACGGAGCTAGTAGTTTATACATCATGCTAATTGAAAAAATACTAAGCAAGTGTGAGAACCCTGTAGTGTTTGACTTAAAGGGTAGTTTGCTAGACCGTGAAAGGTTCCAAGAAACTTTTAGCAACCTTGAGTCCATGCCTAGAAACCAAGTTATGAAGGACTTAGACTTCTTAAGGAACGTAGAAATGCTTAACTTTAATGAAGACTCCTCAAAAAAGATCTTTGAAGCAATTGAAAAAGACACTTACATGCTGCAGAGCTTTGGAATTATGGACTACTCTTTGCTCTTAGCTATTGACTTGTCCAGTGAGTCATTGCCTGCTAGTAAGTACCTGTTTACTACAAGTGACTCTTTGAAAGTTTACTTAGCAATCATAGACTTTGCCCAGACCTTCAACTACAACAAGAGAATAGAAAAGTCATTTAAAAAGTTTAAGACTAGACGTAACAGTAGAGAAATCTCTTCTGTACCTCCAGTTCCTTACCGAAAAAGGTTTCTGGACTTTGTTAAATCAATAACAGGTTACAAGACACTAGACAACCTTGAAATATCTTAATTTAATTGTTATGTTATCGAGCCCTTAGGCCTTTTTACAACCTTGAAATATTTGATTAATCGTCTCATGGATATCCCAATAGCTCTTGAGCCTTCACCCCGCGTCGCATTTACTATTCAAGTACTTGGGACTAGTCTTAATCAAAGTGATTAATTATAGTTAGTGAAGAGTTGGTTGCAGAGGTACTGAGTTCTTACTTAACTAGTTCTTTCTAAGTGTTTCTAGTGTTTATGTCATTGTCTAATACTTAGTTTCTGCATTCAATCACTCGAGTAACTATTCAACCTACTCTAGAGTCTCTGTCTTAAGTTGCATGCTTCTTGAATTTCCTAGTTACTGCGTTGTTGCTACTAAGTAACCAAGTTGCTCTAAGTACTAAAGACCATGCTGAGAGTCTTTTAACAACATGTCTAACTGTCCTATGTTGTGAGTGTAGGATGTTTCTGCAATAATGAACAGTCTAACTATGCAGTGAAGTATTGGAATCTGTCTGACTCCAGTAGCTAGGTACACACTAGTTTTATTCACTAAGTTCAATCTAGTGCTTCTTATATTCTTTATTCTATGTTCAAACTACACTCCTCAGTCTCATAACTGTGTTTCTGACAACCTGGTTTTTCACTGTTTCCACTTTGGTCTCTAGAATCCCTTTCTACTACCCTTTGTTTCCACTCCTAAGCATAACTCCAGCAAAGTTCAAGACCTCTAGTTATTATACCTAAACTAATAAACCAGACTGTGATGTGCATGAGTTTGTGTTCAACTGTAATAATCAAAAAGTCAGCAAGTAACCAAGTGTTCATGAAGCACGATGTCTTGTTCAGAACTCTATAGTCAAACAGATCTAAGGTTTACTGAGTTCCTATCAAAGGATTGACTCTGGAAGATTACTTACTACCAGTGAAAGCTTGTTTCTAGAACCAGTAGAAAGGTACTTCAGAATATTGGTCCCTTATAAATCTCTTTCGACTTGGGTTAAGAATTGCTTAAATTCTGTCCTAGGTGTATTAAGCACTAGTTCCCAGATGTGTCCGATTAATTCACAAACAATAGCTACTTGAAAACTCGAGTTCCAAGCAACCAAAGCAAGAGTAGCCAATAAACTACTTAAAGTTTAACCTTATTAAGAACTCATTCTAGTTTCCTTAAAGTTTTACCTCAGACCTTTTCTGGTACTGCCTGATAAATGGAACCTAGGCTGATTGTTAGTGGGAGTGAGGATAATGCTGTTGTCTGAGCTTCTGCAATGCTATAAGTCAGTCTTGAATTGTCTTCGTTGGTTACTTGCTTTGCTTGCACTTCTCAAAGCCTAATCTTTTCTTCGCATTGTGATTGCTAGCTTAGTGTACAATTTGATGCTCTTGAGGTTCTGATTAGTTGTTCACAGTCCTTACTGCTATGCCTTAAGTTCTGGCTTCTCTCGGGTAGTATGTCACCATCCTGACCATTTCCCGCTCATACTCGATTGCTACTCCCGTACTATCACCTATAACCTTAGCTTTCCAAGTTTACTTACCTTCAGTCTTTTGTGTGCTGTTCAAGGTTAGATCTAGCCCCCTAGACTTCTTAACTTAGTTAAACTCATATCCCCCTAATTCAATGGCTAATAAAATGTTCAGTCGAGTCGTCCGCAACTTTGCTAAAATCAGAGTTCCCCAAGGGTTATCGGGAGAGTTGAAGCTCTACAAGGGCAATTGGCAACTAGTCAGCAAAGGCGAGCCAATTGCCCTCATCGGAAGCCAAACTCTAAGAGCCGAATCTTCTGGGCTCATAGTCAGCCAACTTTCCCAAGAAGGTTCCCCGGCAATCGAAGGAACTCAAATCTACCGGTTCTTCGACTTCATGTCTTGGGCCAAAATGCTCCTCTACATTTCCTCGCCTTTAGTTACGCTGTACCTAGTTCAAACAGAGGTAGAACTCAGGCACCCTAGAAGCACTTCTAGAAAAATCAAAAAGACCCTGACCCAGCCCAAGCCAGGACCCAAAGTAGAAGGTCCCTTGATTGAAAACCCTGAACTTACTCGTTGGTGGATCAACCACCTTGAAAAGCCTATCCGAAGGGGGGTTGACGTGGTCTACGGACCCAAAGGCATAGGCAAGTCTACCTTTATGCGAAGACTTTGCCATGTCATTAGCAACCCCGAAATGCTCAAAAAGTACTCAAACACTAAGACCCAGTTCGTTTCTGTGTATGTAGACTTGAGAGAAAAAGAAGGGAAACTATGGCTCAACCTTTACTCAAAATTAGGAGCCCGGGGTTACTCAATAAATAACAAAGTTATCCTCGAAGACTGTCTGAAAGACTTGATTGAGGAAGGAAAGAAGCCAGTCCTCATTTTCGACAATGTCCAAGATATCCTAAAAGGAGACTACAAATCTTCAGAAGGGGCTTACTTCATCAAAGACCTGATACTCGATTTCGCTGGAGAAGAGCTAGCCAAAGTGATTCTGGTGAGCAGTGACCAGCACCTTCCAGGTCGAATTGGATCTCTCAGCATAATTGATGAAGGATCTGATGTCAAGAGTTTTCTGTTCAGTTATCCAGAAGGAGAAGAAGTCACCAACTGGATGAAGCAAGTAGCAGAAATGGATAGCAGGTCGGTGACAGATGAAGACCTGCAGTTGTACCTGAAGCACCATGGCTCACTCAGAGATTTTAAGGACTTCTGCTCTAACTACAAAGACATGAGTTTGAGGGAGTACTTAAAAGCAAGGATCAAAAAGCGCTTAACCACACTGAGGACTCAAATTAAGATTTCAAAAACTGACGAGGCTGAACTAGAAGAAGTGCTCAAGCCTCTTTTCAAAGACTCAGTCATGGAATTTCCTGGTGAAATGGAAGGGTTGTTCTTAAGACTGATTGAGAAGAATTTCATCAGAAGATTCGATGAGGATTACATCACATTCAACTCAAGAATCTCTGAATCTGTTTTGAGAGTTTACTTTGGAAAGCATGGTGACTCGGAGTTCTTAAAAGAATTAATTAACCAACCAAGATAACTAATCTTATTAATTATCCAATTATTGATTAACTTGTTTGGTTGCTGGGTCTTGATGCATAATGATTTAGGATATTCAGCAACAACTACTTGGGTAATTTAATTTAATACTAAATTAACATTACTAACAAGTGTTTGATTCTGCAGTCTTTAAGTAGCATATCACGACTTGAGCTCTTTAAAGTAACTGCTAAGTTGTATTGAGTGTTCTTTTTGAGTTACTTCTGGGTCATTCTTTGTTAAGCTCAACAACTTCTTTGTCATGCTTTTATTTTGAGTTCTAAGTACTTTATGGATGCTACACTCAGTTCATCTCTACAGAGTTTAGATTATCCAAAACTGAAATTGCATTTAAAGTCTTCATTTACCTACCCTTAATAATACACCAGAAGTCTGTGATGGTGTGTTTGTTCAGTACCACTTTCTATCCTAGCTTCAGAAGTACTTGTTTGGAGCATCTAAAATTAGAAAACCTGTTAAGCACTTATGGAGTCTATTATTGACTGTACCTGGTTCTTGTCTTTTAGAAGACTCAGATAATTTTAGGTTGCATTGTTACTTGATACTTCCTTTGAAATTCACTCTAAGATCAAGGACATTTAGATCTACCAAATTTCTCTGAAATTCCTTTAGTGTGTGTTCTGTTTCTAGTTACCAATTAGGACATTACACACTATGTAGTTTTTGTTCTTGTCTACCTATAAGTCTAGTAGCAATGCATTCATTACACAAACTCAAAGGACAGAATGCAGATAACTAGATGTTTTAATGCTTGTTTATGGTAGTTACTTCTTCAGTCTCTTTGATTTTGAGTGAGTTCTTCTTCAGGATCATGATCTTTGTTGTCAGAGTTTCTGAGCCTAAAAGTACTAAGATCTATAGTGTGCAGAAAATATGTTAGTTTAAAACTTAACTGAATACTTTCGTTTTTGAAGGTGCATAACGTTTAAAGGTACTCACAGTCTTAACTTTTGTTCTCTAGAAAACCTCTTGAAGAGTACTTAATCAAACAACCCAATGCAGTCTTTTGAAGTGTTTTGAATACTTTCTTTCAATAATCAGAACAACTGAAGAGACTTTGATTAACTTCATTGAACATTGATGACAACTAAAAGACTTAGACCAAAGAACACTAATCCTGGAGAAGTACTTGACTGCTGAGAGAAGTGCATTGTCAAAGCAATCAACCAACAAGACTCTAAGGAACTCTTTGGAGGTATTTAATAGAGTCAAGTTTGAAGTGAGTGCTTTGAAGGTTACTACTTAGTAGTCATTGACTAATTGATTCCTTTTGTAAGTCTCTAAACTGCTTATATTCATGAGAAGGAACTATGTTGAGTGACTAAGTATTCAAGGTTGCTAGGGTTTAGACTTCCCACTCACTACTCAATTTAATCCTACTTCAATTAAACACTCAATCACCAATTATTCTTGATGACTAGAGTGTCTTCTACTGAGTAACATTCAGAACTCACCATCTAATAGACATTGCCTTAGTTATCTCTTAGTGATCTACTAAGTAACTACTTAACAACTCATTACTTAAGACTCCAGTGCTTGCTTTAGTTCACAGACATACCAATACTCTTATTTAGTGACCAGTTTATTCTGAGTGATGAGCAATCTTGTATCTACCTCTCTGTTACTTGTGCATTCTACTTAGTCTTGTAGACTGTATTCAGACATTCTAGTTTACTCACAGACTATTGAATGCTTTAAGTCATTCATATTCCATTTACTTATTCATTGCTTAGTTCCAACACTGTTGTTTACTCTAAGTACTCAGAAATTACTTCATTTACTTTACTGATTTAAACTATGTCTCATACTTGATCTACAAACTAACTTACAATACTCCATTACTATTTAGTTAACTTAATTTAATTAAAACGTCTCGTGGATCACCCGTCAGCCCTTGGGTGTTAGGGTGTTAGGGGGTGTTAGGGGGTGTTAGGGTGTTAGGGTGTTAGTGTTAGGGTGTTAGGGTGTTAGGGTGTTAGGGTGTTAGGTGTTAGGGTGTTAGGGTGTTAGGGTGTTAGGGTGTTAGGGGGTGTTAGGGGTGTTAGGGTGTTAGGTGTTAGGGTGTTAGGGTGTTAGGGTGTTAGGGTGTTAGGTGTTAGGGTGTTAGGGTGTTAGGGTGTTAGGGTGTTAGGTGTTAGGTGTTAGGTGTTAGTGTTAGGGTGTTAGGGTGTTA